>JAQFYB010006070.1:0-12875 GCA_034694085.1 Pogonognathellus longicornis | reverse complement strand
GCGACAACTTGATTTCCAATATCATGAAAACGCGACAACTTGATTTCCAATATCATGAAAACGCGACAACTTGATTTCCAATATCATGAAAACGCGACAACTTGATTTACATATCATAAAGAGCGACAACTCAATGTTAACTAAATATGAGATTTTGCTTTCTATGATATTGGAAATCAAGGTGTCGCATTTTTAGATATTAGAAATCAAGTCGTCTTTTTTATGACTACGACGACGATATGTAGGTGTAAAACACGGAGTGATATTTTACTCAAAACCTCTAAGTGAATGTGTATTAGATAATCTCGGAGAGGCCCATTGGGATTTTTCGGTAAACGCAATTTTTGATCCGAAGGCGGAGCATGTAAATAGTAGGTACATATAAATGTACATAGAGGCGTCAATATTTAACTACCTATATACTTCCATTATGTTTAAAGTAACGAATCCATCCATATTCACCTTGGCAAATAATGATGGTTGGTGTCCAGTTTCAACATTTCAAGAAAGGTACGTGGTGTAATGATTATACCCCATAACAAATCAAACTATTTTGCAGGGATTTGAGTTCGTTAAGATAACAAACCTCGAAAAACCAAATTGTATAGGTATTATGGTAATGCATCTCCAATGACAAACTAAAAGTGTGATTTATTTGACTAATGATATGATACATACATTCCCTTAGATATAGGTAATTGATATCAAAAATCATATGAAAATAACATTTCTTGCGTCTAATAATATTAAGTAGGTATACTCTGAGGCATGATACAGAATATTTGAACACAAAATGTACATATGTATTTTTTGTTAACATGGGTATCAAATTATTTATTTAGTTAACGATACTCTCCAGACCAACCAAAAGGTGCAATTTCTTAATATGAGTAATTAAGTAGGTATACTCTGAGGCATGATACAGAATATTCGAACACAAAACATGCACATATGTATTTTTTGTTAACGTAGATATCAAATTATTTATTGAGTTAACGATATTCTCCAGACCAATCAAAAGGTGCAATTTCTTATTATCTACGAAAAAAACCAAATAAACCAAACGCTTGACTTCTTAAGTGTATATCGATAACATACACATATTTATTAAGGAGCTGATTCTTGGAAAAAAGGATTGATTTCATGTGTACAATTATTCGTTCAAGCGATCTCACATTTCGGTTTTGACTGTGCATACTTTTTCTTTTATTGTTATTTCTTAGTATTTTGCACGTTGTACTTATTCTGCAGAGACTTCGGACAATAACTTCTAAAAAACTGTTCACGTAACAAAATCGATTTTAGTCTATGGCCAACATGATATTTTGTCATCTTCGCATGCATTCAGTATTTCTCAATTTGGGTAAAATAAATCAAGAACGTCGCTTGAGGGAAATCATGCATACAGTAATATTTGCGACACGATCAGTTAGTGTTGTTCAACGTTTCCATCTAAATTCTCAGAGCACAGAACTAGAAATCAGATGAGAATCTTGGATTTCCTTGAAAATAGCTGAACATGGCACAATGTACATCTGTTCGAAGTAAAAAAACGGAAAACCATTTCGTTGAAATGCCTATACTAATATAACAGAGCAGAAGGAGTGCGAGCGGGGGAAGGAGCATATGCATATTACACATCATTACTAAACTTCAAAATCACATAAACTAGTAAACTACTACAAATAGGAGTTTGCTCTATAACTGTGTATAAACATATCTTCACTTTATTCTTCTCCGAGCAGTATCATAACAAAACGTCCGCAGCGGGATGCATTTAATAGTTGTGCGGGAGTAAAGCTTTTGTCCAGTTTAGAAGAAAGTGTAAGGAAAACACAGACTTGAAGTCAGAAAACAAAAAAAAACTTTCATTCATGAAATGTTTTGGCGCACACTCAAATGGGTAACGTCTAGAAAGTACCAAAAGTACCCAGTCGTTGAGATTTTGCGATGTCTATCTATGTCTAAACCATATACCGTTATAATATATACTTTACATTTGATTATACCCGTCCTAAGCTTAAAATACATAGGTACTATCTCACAAAGTTGCTTAAAATGTTATATACATCTACACCTACTACCCACCTAGAACTATGCACATAGAAGCAGGAAAGGAAAATGATATTATTATTATCCTTATATACCCTAGTAAATTTTATAATGCCATTATTGGAACTATCGAGTATTCAATGAAACACAGCGCACGTATATATTACTCCTGAATGCGAATGGTATCTGGAGATATTATGTAAATAGTAACTCAGCTATAGCATGGACTACTTCCATTTGATTCATATCCCGCTCTTCCACAATTACTGGAAAAACATATTGCTCCAGGCTTTCTCTCTCATTCTCTTTCTCTGTCTCCCAAACATACATTCATTCATACATACATTCCTACATACATATATACATTCATACACACATACACAAAGATACATGTATTTCCCACAAATGTATAAAGAGAAGACTTTATAGAAACGTAAACGGAAAGGTATTCTATTATCAATACGTACACCCCGACCAACATAACACCATCTTCGTCGTGTGTGTACAAACCACCAGCAACCGACTTTAGCCAAACCCAAACCAAGTCACGTTCCCAAACTATAAACTTATCCTCACATCACACATACACGTAGCCCATAAGTATATACAAGAAAAAGAGACTCTCGCTTACAATGTATACATATACATATACTCATGCATGGCTGAAACCAGAAAACATTACTAGCACAATACGTAGTAGTTTTAGTGTGTGGTGGTAGTAGAAAGTAGTTTCATTCATCTCCAGAGCTGTAGTAGTGGTCGTAGTAGTCGAGGCGTCCCAGTCACCAGCTTTCCCTTTCGTCCTCTGTATGTGAGAAGTTCGTCAATGATTATAACATTATTATGACGAAAGCTCCAAAGTTCACTATATTCCATGATTTATACGCTCTGACTTGTTGTACGCTCACATTCCCAAATTCTGAACACTGTCATACACAATATCACATATCGTCAACACAATTCCCCACTACTCCTACAACCTCAAGCCCCGCAATTTATTTCTCTATCCCATACATAGGATTTTCATGGCACTAAGTAAATAATACACTTTCGCTCTATCTAACTGTATAATAGAATATAAGATTTACAATATCTGTAGCAACAGAATAGCAATTTACTTGTACTATGAATATACATACATAAATAGGTAGTGCACTAATACGTATACTTCCATGTACATTTTCTAAGCTTTATATTGCAGGAGAAAGCGTATCTTGCAGTACATGTTGGGAGTAGTAGTGCCTACTTGATTTGGCGACCGAAGGATTGGAGTGTTGTAGTAATGTAAACGAGAGCAAGCCAAGGGAAATAAGTTAAGTGAAAGACTAATACTACTACTATGTAGAATTGTATAGTAGTGCTACACTCTCCAGACCTGTCTGCTATCAATGTGTTGGCTAGTACTTGTAATGGTATACAAGGTATACAAGGTATAGTAGTGTGGTGGTGGGGCGAAATCTGAATGAAAATTTGGAGCAAGGAAAGAGAATGGAAGGGAAATCATGCGGAGTCAGAGGAAACCCGAATGATTCAAAGGAGCAATGTTGAAAATGATACAGTTAGAGAAATAGTAGAAAATGAAGGCCTCGTGGCATTTATTTCCCAGCATAATAATACTATATCCAAAAATCTACTTTCTCTCTTGATGGCTTTGTAGTTTAGTAAGAATAAATAAAAGGACTTGGACTCTCACCGCATGTGCTCTCGTCCTTGTACATTCGCAAAATACTCAACAACCAGAACCATACGAGTCATTTTGTGTAACAATGACTTCTCTTATATGTACCTACAATATGTATAGTTGTGTCATGTTGACGCTGTCGTCTCGTGCAATGACTCAAACTGAATTGGACACACACACATAATGTTACACATACTCATACTACCATTGTAATCTATAGCATCTCAACAATGACAAAGGCTTAAAAGCATTTTCTCTCTCTCATTCTCTCCAAGTTTACTTTTGTTAACCCAAAAGTACAGACTGAGTGTTTGCAACTACCAGTATGTACAATTGTGCTGATCGACATCCTTAGAATCAAGAAATGCCAGGCTACGTATCTATACTTATAACATTAACACACGTGTGTGTGTAACCCAGCATTTATAATGTTGCACGTTCATGTGTGTAGCTACCTACACTCTAAACACATTAATGTAAGAATTGTGTTATTAGTAACACAACTAATTCCTATATTCAAAAGTGTATAGCTAGGTACCTATGAAATCACTGTTTACTTTCTCCTTGCATTTGCGTTTATTTGTCAAAAGTACACATTCCTAGTAGCAACATAGGTGCAGTAGAGTAAAATAAATATTTTCAACGTCTTGCAGTCCCAGCTAGCCGTTAGCCACACAAGACATAAAAGTTTGAGGATAATAGAAAAATAGAATATACATAAAGTGATTGTCTTGACAATGGTTTTGCTATTAGTATTAGCATTAGGTTGTAAGAAGAATGGAGTGGTTGTTGTGTATTGGATGTTGTAGTATTGGTAGGAGTCGTAGTATTTATTTGTAGGTTGTTGCAGTGCTATAATAATATGTCGTCGTGTTGTCCTTCGAGAGTTAAGGTTGAGGTTGCTTGTTGGATGGGCTTGGGCTCGTAGTAGTGGCTGTTGTATTTGTAGGAGTATTAATAGCAGGAGTAGAGTATTGTGTAGTGTAAGTGTAGGTATGTGTGTACTAAAGAGTTCTTGCTTTCTCGTTGTCGGTCGTCGGGGTGGTGTGCAGCTGAGGGTGACAGATGATAAAACTGGTCGACTGAGAAATCTGGATCCGTGCCAAAAAAGCAGCTGCGTGGGAGGAAGGCATACTTACCTATACATACATTCATTCCCGTGCACCAATAATATATAGGCACATGGGACATACACAGGACCCTACATTCCTACTACTGAAACTCCTATACACTCCACACGCTACATTGTCAGTATTTGTCAGGCTCGACGACGACGACTACCTCAGCAGAACAAGTTCATAGCAGTAAAATGAACGAGAAAATAGTGGGACACTCTTTTCAAGTCTCTCTCCATTCATATAATGTATTTACATAGGAGAACTCGTGGAATAGATAGAGTGGAGTTGTAGGAGGATGGAGGACTGTATAGGGCTATGGTGTGGTGGTGGAGAAGTACGTAGGTTGTCGTTGTACGTATAATGCGACTAGGACTGAACTGACACACAAGGGCCTTACGGAGGTAGATATAAATGTAAAATATAGGCGGATGTAGTAGTTGGAGGGCATAGTGGAGTGAATGCAGAAGAAGCAGAGGAGAGAAAAGAGTATTTGACTTGACTTGCTTGACTACCTCTAACACCACACAGCGCTTTCCATTCATCCCAACTTTGCCTCGTTTCTTCGCCTTTCCCACAAACGAAACGGATCCTTTCCCTTTATCTCACTCCATTCTTTCATCATCACGTTGACTCGCCCAGACTCAGGCTTGACGAGCCTAGAACACAGTCCACAAGAATGAAACCAGTCTGAATTCCCTCCTATATTTCATGTCCCCATGTCCCTATGTATATTTGTAATGTATTTATATAATGTAATATATCTATCTTATTATCTACTTTGCATACCAATATTATTATTACACTTTTAGCTATGTCCATATACTGCACGCTAGAGGCTAGATACTAATATCTATAATGTATGCACGTACTACTACAAAATACTTTTACTACAACTCTGTCTGTACTTAAATGAAATAATAATAATAAATGTGTGTGCATACATTTAAACCTAATATAATATTATATTATAAGCAAGGGAAGAGTATTAGTATGAACAACCATAAGAGGTAAACACTGTAGAAAGTGTATTTTATGTGAATAAATACTAAACACAAAACGGTTGGATTGCGTGCTGTTATTTGTCTAGTAGTTTGATAATGTATAATGTGTATCAAACCTGGGTGAAATGTTTTGCAAAAGCTAACAAAAAACAAATTTTAAATGTTTTTATGTTTTATACAAATTTTCTGACCTAAAGCATTTTTTCAAAATTTGGGTCTCCTCAGTCTCAAATATTGTAAATGAAATAACGTAATGTTTGCATTATATATTCAATATTTGCGCTCTAGAACTACATCATATTATGCAAAATAAATATTAAAATTATTAAATGTTTATGATTCTGGTATTGAATATACATTTATGAAAATATTTCTATATCGTTCTAGCTTAAACATTTCATGACAGCAATTGTTGAAAAGTATTTTATATTTTGATTTGTTTTTAAAAAAAATTGTGGTATTTTGTATTTTGAAGTATAATTACAATAACTGACAGTTTGCTTTATGAATAAATAATTTTGCAGCATGCATTTGAAAAAAATTTACGTACCTTCATTTTGTATTTCGAGAAAAAATATTTCGCCCATGCATATGTGTATACGGTTTCGTATGTTATATAATGTGTTACTATGTGGTCATATACATGGCCACATAGTGTGTGTGCGTGCTAGAGTTAAAAGTAACATTGATACTCATAATAGGGCACAGGGACTGCAGTCAGAAGTTTCTAGCGTAGCTGTACAAATAGTGGGCATTTCTGGATTTTATAGATGTGTAGGTATGTTTGGCGGCTTTTCTGTGTCTGCCTGTGTAGGAATGCAAGAATGGTTTGCATTGCAACTCACCAGTTACCAGACTTACCACCCAAAAATTCCAGCCAAAAGTTTTACACTTTCTTTTTCACGTTGAATTTCTTTCTTCACGATACTTTGCCTCAACTTTCCCGTTGCCGATTCAGTGCCTTGATGCTGATATTATTTTCTTTTTCTTCAATTCTCTTCTTGTGTGATACGCTTCACTATTTAAAAAGACTACCTATGGACTGGAGTTCGATTGAGAGTTTCTCTACTGAATGCATTTATCATTGAGCTTTGATAAAGTTGCAATTATTCAGTCCTAGGTTAATATAAGAGGCGTACGAATATAGAAATCACTTTCTTTGTATGTGCTGTCGCTATAGGAATAGAAATATTTACTCGATGACTATTTTAGGTATGTGCGGGTAAATTACTACAGGAATTTAACCAAGTGTTGTTGGAGAGGTAAATTAACAGCGACTTTTAAAACAGAGGAACTCACAAAGAGAAATCTATCTATAAGAAGTTGCTAATGCATTTGATACAATGACAAAAATTATTTATATTCCAACGCCCACGCTACGTTCTGGAATGCTACCTACAGTTTTCTAAATCGAGTATCTGTCAAAATGTCCCTTCAGATGTCAAGGAGTACATAGGTTGTCCAATTCAAACTGTCTCGTTTGAATGTTTTATCACCCAAACTATCGAATTCTCATTTATTTCTCGTGTCAACACTCATACATTTCCATACAGCGTCAAACAAAACATTAATAGTCCCTGGTAGAATTCCAAAAACGCGACGAAAAGTAGTTTCAAGTCTTGTCACAGATTACAAACACATCCACACGGTACAAATTTTGCTGTTGTTGATGCGTCGGCCAATCACACATTTTGTTGTTGTTCGTCAGTCTTTTTCATAATGTGAAACTAACAACTTGCACAATCTTATTTCTAATACACACATTAAACATACATTAATAAAACCACACAATGGATGTTATAAAAACTCATCAATGTGATGGCAACGACACTAAGTAATGTTTACTAACCAACCTATGTATGTATAAAAAATATAACAAATTTTTATAACTTCAAAGGTTTTATACTTACTTAGTAAAATTTACTTGTGTATAGACGGTTAATAAATACTCCTCGGAGAGGTGATTAATTTTTTCACATTAAGAGGGGCGACAGCTACATACAACGGTATACTATGAGTCTATGATGTGTACTATAAATCTGACAACCATAGCTATATATAAAAGTAAATTCCCAGAAACTTTAAAATGTTTTGTCCCGGAAATATAAAAATCTATGGAATACTACGTCAAAATACGACAAAATATGCAAGGTTACAATATCCACAAGAATGTAGACATTTTACATACGAAGATTTGAGATAAAACATTTCTATTTTACAATATGGGCTCTCAAAAAATCTCACATTCAATTACCATAACTTCTGTACTCGAATAATACATTCAAGTTTTTTCAATGATGTAATTTGAACTATATTGTTTTACATACCATATCCACTGCTTAAATAAGATTATCCATATTATTTGACCGTAATTTCCACTTTTTCCATGCGGAAAAAGGTTTGGTACACATACTATGCGTATTTTTCCCTAAATGTCTGTATATAGGTCCATATCTCCCGTATTTTTAACTCTGTTACTTAACCAACAGGAAAAAAGGGCTGAAAACTACACAGTAGCAACATCAGTGCTAATGCTAACCTAGGGGCCAGGTATTTAACATACACGAGTCTGCTAAATTTCACACCACCATAAGATTAGAGATTATTATATACACACACATCAAAGGGCTCTGCTACTAATAATACATCGGTGTATGCGAGGCACTAAAGGCGAAGTATGCGGTAACACAATGATTACCTACACTTATAAAGTTGTTCACCCAAATAATATTGCTTAAGGTGATCCCCCCACGCAAACTTCGGACTCACATAATATCCCTATACAAAAGTGATGCGTACAACAATGCTTTTACATAATGTACATTGAAAAAAGATGAAAGACATGTCACGACAATAGTAATAGTATCTACTTAATAACAATAGAATTGAAAGGAACATGCGAGGAACATTTCTTTTTCTAATGTCAGTACCACATCAACCACATTATTAGTATTATTACATATACAAAGAGATAGTCTATCGAGATGTTATTTCAGTTCCTATTAAAATGAGTCAGAGCAGTATGGAAATTGTATCTGAGTTCGTCTTTCTGAAAATGTCTGAGTCTGTATATGAATTTCAACGGAGAGAAATTTCTAGCAACTGCATGATGCTCAAGAATCAAACCACAGTTGAATTCGGGTATAGATATAATACCACAATGCTTTCTCATTCCTTGGCTAAAGTTTCCGCAAGACTGTTACTTATCAGAGTTTTACATATTGGTATCAGCCCCACCGCACCCAACATAATAATATAATATTCAAATAGTCTTTGACATAATATGAAATTCAAGGACAGGTGTAAGAAGTAAAAGAACACAAATAATGTTCCTTTTAACTTTCACATTCGATTACATTGCAGTTGGCTTTGTTTACTTGTGTGTGCGTGTCGGATTCAGTGAAAGCTGAAGACTTTATTGCTTTACCTCTGTCTGTCAACCTGCAACTCTAACCCCATTACAAACTTGTACATATGAAACGATTTGCCAACAACATTTTCTATTCAAATTTTTTATCTTCTACATCTGTATTCCAGTAATCGATAGCATTTTCCAGAACAATGTTTCTAAGCAGTATTTCAAAAGCGCCTTATTCTTTTTAAGAAAGCAGTAAAAAGTTCACTTTTGAAAAGAGAAAACTTCTAGAAGAAAATCGGGAGTAACAGTAGAATCTTGCTGCAGTATAATAACATTTATAAATAAAAATATAATTTGATACTGCCTTAGAAATGTAATATACTCTCATTTCCCTACTTACTTAGATGAAAAGAAACTCCCCTTTCAAGTTATGACCTCAATGTTTGCTTTAACGCACATGATACTGTCATTTATAAATGCAACATCAACTCAAGTCAGCCTACCATACTTTCCTTTCAAAGTTGGAATATATTTCTACGATACAAAAATCGTGAAATTCGAAAGTTAAACTTTCGATTTATACCTTAACTTTTCCAAATTATTTTTATATTTATTTATACCTGCTATTATCATTTCTGCCTGGTGGCACTACCTAAAGGTAATTTCGGAAAAAATAAAGAAAAAAATCATAGGTAGTCTAAATAACCGTATTGGTATTTATTACAATGTAAAAGTAAAAAGTATATATTATTAGCAAAATTTATTTCAAAAAAAAGTTTATTTAGAAGTCTAATTCATGGCGCATAAAAGTAATACCAGTTCTTCAAGAATTCATTTCGTCTGCTAGAGTGAAAAGTCGCCGCTGCGGAGCTAGAGCTCAAGAAACTTGCGCTAGCAATGTATCTTGTAGGGTAATTGTGAAAATTGACTTTTTGTTCTGGCTTCAATTGTAGTCCTTAAAATTTTTGACATTCTTCGGGAATTTGTTTTATGAAATTAATATTTTATATATAAAACTCTTTTTTTTTAAATTACTGTAAATTTAAAAAAAAAATTGCAAAAGCAGTTTTACGTGCATTTGAGTAGACCATACCAAAGTTTATACAAACAAAGTAACCAAACTACGTTTTGCAAGCTCTGATTTGCTGATGCGAACTCCGCTGAAATGAATTTCTCAATACCTTTTTCCCTATGATTGTTGAGATCTACAGCGTGTGGCTGATAAATTTGTCCGAGATTAATGCATGCTGCTTTCCTTACTTTCACAAATGCTTTACATATATAATTAGGCTGTTTAAGTTTCCTGCATCATTACATTGCTGAAAATTTAATTTTGTGGTAGGTTAGATAAAATGAATGAAAGTGATGACTAACTTAACCTTTTAAAGATTTTTCTAAGTTCGTTTGAAATGACGTCACTTTTATAACTATTTTGTGCTCTGTGGATCTGCACTTTCCTCTAAATTACTAAATCATTAATGCGGTCGAATTTAAAATTCATAACGCTTTTGTACTGCTTCTCAACGTATTGTTGTAATTATGTGCAAGTTATCTTTTACTTTGTGAAGCCAACTATAGTAGGTAGTCTCTGAGTTTCATTGACAATTTCGGAAGAGAGGGTTGCCATTTATCACAGGAAAGGACTTCATGAGCTCTCAGTTAACGTGAATCAGGGAAAATAAAAGCAAGTATAGTTTTCAACTAGCATTGTCACGAGAAAGTTTCAGGTACCGAGTATAAAATCCAGAAATAGATTTACGTTACCATTGAGTCTTTTTTAGAGAAGAGGAGATGTTGATATGGATGTGGAATTTGAATTGAAAGGGCAAATGATAAGAAAAAACGTAGAGCGTCTTCAAATAACAATGAATACACTGAGGACACACGTATAAAAGTACAGAGTGCGTCGAATACTGCAAAGGCATACAAAACCATACAATAGGCCTGTACAAGCGAGTGAAAGCAATACGAATACACTATTTCTTAAAAAATGTCTACATTTTGTGTGTGCACGAAAAGTATTCGATGAAAAAGTATGCGTACTCCATTTACAATCTGTCGATATAAAATTCCATAAACGTCGCTTGCAGAAATATTTTTGGTGACGTAGTAGCCTATGTACTCAATATTTTCGTTGTATGACGTAACAAAACAAGAAAATATTACTATAAATGCTTAGATTATAACTGTATATGAGAAGTTGGTAGGACATGGGTACATTTATTATTTATTTATGTTGATTGATACAGATGCACATTATATATATATACCTATGTATATATATATTATACTAGGTGGATACTCGCGGCCGACGGGGAAAGAAGTATGAAATCTAATTATAATAAAATAAGATATTGCCGAGTTACTTCCTTGGAGCAAACACTATGAAGTTTATCATTGCAGATTAGACTCGGTAATACAGAAAGCTTGGTAGCCCTTGAGTTTTGTATGCATGAGTTTTAAATTCAAAATTAAATATTGGTAGGAAAAAGAACTCGAACTCGTAAGGTCTTATTGTCACTCGTCGTGCTTCATGGTAACTAGTAGGGTTTCATGGTAACTCATAGGGTTTCATGGTAACTCGTAGGGTTTCATGGTAACTCATAGGGTTTCATGGTAACTCGTAGGGTTTCATGGTAACTTGCAAGGGTTATCCAGTAACTTTGGGTCATTTACTGGCACTTTGGGTCATTTATTGACACTGAGGGTTACTTGTATACTTGTATTTACTTCTAGTCTCTGTCGTGATTTGTATAGTTCAATATTGTATTTACATAGTTATATAGTGTTTACATGAGTATATATAATTAAGATAATTGTATTAATAAACTTGTATTAACATGTTGTTGTATTAACCTATTGTTAGTTCAGGCAGCTTAGACTAAATAAACAAATTTGATAGGTGAACTTAATACAAGGAAAAAAATTATTTATAAAAACATATTATGTAGGTACTTTTCTTGCCTGTGGGCTTCAGTTCTGTAAGGGCAGAAAAGTTAACTCTAATCATTCATTTCTTTCTACCTAGATTGACCCTTCTATTAATAAATGTAGAATGGAGTTCAGTTTCCAGCTCACTTATTTCCAACTGCAGTTGAAATTTTAATTACCGTAGGTTATTATGACAACAACTAAAGCTTTAACAAAAATAAAATAGCTTATACCCGAATTATGAGTTTTATCTTTAATATGTTTCATTTTACGTGAAATTCCGTTGATTAGTCTAGAAGTTTTGTGTAATCAAAGCTTTAGGCTTTTTAGCATGAGATTTTAACAATTCAGCTATTCTATTGTATATATATATTTCAAAAAGCAAATCTCAAGCATTTCAGGAATTCAATTTATTTCTTTTGTTCAAATAAAATTGCATGCTTACTGCTACCAAAACTAACAGCAAAATACAGAAATACACACAACAAAAATCTCTATGCAATGTTATGTGGACATTACATAGTATTTCTGTATTGCTCCATGAAAAAATCATTCATTTGTCCTGACAACAATCCTTGTACTGTACTGTTCAATTTTGTTCGAGAACCCCGAAAGGTGAACATTGAAATCTGTCTGAATCAACAAAGCCTACAAAATCTACCCGAGCGACAATTTTGCGTTCTCATAAGTCCTATAATAGTCCATAAAGCGTTTTTAACGTACTGGTGAACAAT
>JAQFYB010006069.1:0-12875 GCA_034694085.1 Pogonognathellus longicornis | reverse complement strand
CGGCCTTCGGCTATAGGGTATTCGGCCTTCGGCTATTGTGTCTTCGGCCTTCGGCCAAAGAGTCTTCGGCCTTCGGCCAAAGAGTCTTCGGCCTTCGGCTAGAAGGGACATTTTTGGCCTTCGACTATTGTGTCTTCGGGCCGACTTCGGCCATAGGGTGTTCGGGCTTCGAAAAAATTGTCTTCGGCCTTCGGGCAGAGGCTCTTCGAGGCCGTTTTGCGCGAACCCGAATTCGTCTAAAGGCGGCCGACGCCTTCGGCTAAAGGCGGCCGAAGACATCTTCTACCTTCGGCTCCGGTCAACGAGCCCTTGGAATGTCTGTAGTCGATTTTATATATAATATGAACATTATAAAAATTTGTATTTTCATTGATTAAATAACCTTAATTTTAATCAGTTTGATTCTATCTCGTCCTGTTCATTTATCTGAGTTTAAATAAGTCGCAATTTTTAAAAAAAGTAATCCATTCTGTCCAAATATTTCGAGTTTTTGGTGGTGAGTAATATATTTATTTTCCACATTAGAATTTTTACCTTTCAGATTTTCGATGTCACGCTCAACGAATACTGTTTTCTCGGAAGTTCTAAAAAATGTAGTAGTAAACAAAAAATGTTGTACATGCATTTGAAAATAAGGAAATAAACACATTTCTCCAGTATGAGTTAGTTGCCGAACTTTTAATTAAAAAAGTAACACAAGCCTAAATTTTTTTCTACTGATTAAATAATTTATTGCGGTAGTAAGGTAGTTGTTACTTCTTTTCAAATCGAAAGATACATGTTACAATTTGAATGGGTTTACGTTTGCTGAATCCGTTTTCCTGTACAACTACAAGGTACAGATATTTGCAATTGTATGATATGATTACAGGTGGAAACTAAGGGAATGGCGTGTTTTTAAGAATACGGATAAGAATTGTAAACACATGAATAAAAATAATAGGTACGTTCTTTGTTTTCAAGATTTCTTAGAAAAGTAACATTGCACAGCACGTAAAGAGTTTTTTCTTGCAGTTTAAATATTTATTTATTCTACACAATTCTCATGAATATGCAATTGATGATATCTTTAATATTTTCTACCGAAAATATAAGCTTCCATTTTTACACTGGACAGTTTATTTCATTCTTGTAATGCAGTTTTAATTATAGTTTAACTAACCACAGCTTTTAAACTTTTATTGAAAACTGTTCCTTCATATTCAATAAATCGGTAAATCTCAATGTACCCCTGAAGATGCATGTCATTGATATTGGTTCTCAAAATGAGGCGTTGTGTATAGCAATGCTAAACTGTTCGCCATGCAATTAGAAGTCGATCGATAACTTATTTGTACCTATTTTGACCTAAATTGTCTATTTTAGAGCAATATATATGAGAAAATAAAAAAACTCAAATTTTGACCCTATATTAACTGGGTGGCCTGGGCGTCATCGGGTTTTCCCCCCTACTCAAACTGGGTCAGGAGACATGTATTAATCACATATTAAAATTGGAGGGGTTTTCTGGTTCGAAAGAATTTCAAGCCAAAATATGCAAATCTGATCGTTTTCTGTGAACACCATGTTTTTGTCTTAGCCATATTTAATACAGTAATTACACTTGGCAGAATAATTGATTTGAAGTTATTTATATTATGTTATTTCTCCAGTTCATTAAAATATTCGGATGGAAAATTCAGATGTACAAAATTTGCAATTTATGTGATGAATGCATAATTCTATAACGAACATAATGAAAGCCACGATGAACAATACAAGAATAATAACAAACTCTGAATAAATTCCATTTTCAAGTTTTATCCCACGTGTTTGTTTTTTGTCAAACTCGATTTTCTCTGCCAATTCAATTTTGTTTCTACTCGTCGCTGAGTGACGTATTCCATTGGCAAACTGATATATCCCCGCTGATATGAATTTCGTAACAGACCGTTGTAGTACATTCTGAAAACGATAGCTATATGTCGAGTATACTGGTTCTTTACGAAATGGTTCGGGCAATATGTGGCAACGCAGTACACCGAAGGGGGTTGACTTAAAATCGTTAAGAGTTTTGATTCCGAATAATTTATTTTGTTCCATTTCAATACTATTTACATTTTGTCCTTCAGAATCATTGAATTTTACAAAATCCAAAATACGGGATGTTAGGTTATATTTTGAAAACATTTCATAAAGAAATCTATTGCCCTTGATTGTCTCTCGGTCAGAAAAAAATTTAAAACCATTATCAAGCAGCTGAGGGAACGTTTCAAACGGTTGATGCTGAATGGGGACAATATAATTCCCTGTAACCGATGATTCGTAACAAATTGATAGAATCCAGCTGCAGAACGCAAAAAGTAAAACAATTTTGTTCGAAATACGGGTGTGGTTTTGACGAAAGAGAAGAGAAATCCCAGTTAGCCAAGACAGCACATTCTTTTTCTGTTTGAGATGTGTTAGAATGCAACGTTTGTGTAAGTACGCATAGAACGTAATCAAAAAGTATGAAACGGAAATTAAAATCCAAGAAGTTTGGTCGTAGCCGATTTTCACCCACCGCGAAAATACAGACGATTCAATTTTCTTCCCGAAACAGTAAAATACATGGAACTGTCTATTTTCTCTGAATACTATTTTTGTGCCGTGATTATAAGGTACACTAATTACATTCGGCTGAATTACAGCATTGGGATTCTCGTTTTTTATTTTTATAATGGTATTAGCATACACTGGTGTAAAATTGAAATGTGTTGCAAGCAATTCAGTCTCATATTGCTCTGGTAAGCAATTTTCAGCATAGAAAATATTTCTCCTGTCAACAAAATTACATTTCTCAATTTCCATTAATTGTACTAAAACACTGGCTTGCAAAAACACAAGACATTTCAAATTGCGCGCACTATTGTCAATTTGATTCCGCAATGACACCCAATATGAGGATCTTAACTTTTCATCCATATTTTCAATGAGGTGCTCGGTAAATGCTGATCTAAAGTACAACGTAGTTTTCCGACTATCATCAATGAGTAAGTGGGCAATTTGTGCACTATAATATTGCGTGAATATTGTAAAATAGTTTTCTCTTTCTTGAATCTCCTCTGAAAGGTTTTGACGAGTGTAAATGAATATAAACTGACTAAGCTCTCTGTTTCCCCTAAAGGTGTCTAAAGCACTGAAGGCATTCATAGGGTTGCCAGGATCAATGATTACATTTACGTCACAAGTTTCTTTGCTAATTAGTTCCGTGGTTTTTTTCTGTGTGTAATTCACCTTAGTGCTATCTGAGTAGGAATATATGGTCCATGGTTGATTATATTGGTTCGAATGCAAAAAATTTTCAACTGCAGTTGAATGTAAACCTAATCTTACATGAAAATCACATTTTTGAAAATATTTCAATTCTAAATCAATTGGGAAAGATTGTTCTTTAGTGTCCAACATTGTTTCCGTTGGAGAAAATAGAAAAGGCAAAATTATTACCACCAACATTTTGATAAGTATTATTTACTAATAAAATTGTAAACGGTTTACTATTCAAAATAATTATTTGTTTTTCTACACTTATAATAAGATGATCCTAAGATGTTTTTAAAGAGGGTTATACACGGTGAGCTGATTCACCAAAGGTCAAAAATAGAAAAAAATTATGCCGTATAATATTTTAAAATTTTAGATAGTATTAGATTTGTTTAGATTTGTTTAAAACTATAATTACATGCTTTTTATAACTTTATAAAGTTTGCCCTATTTGACTACTTTGATTTTCTTTATGAAGAAGTGTAACACTTTAATTGAATCCAATTATAATCACAACCGTTTTTAAAACTGGTGTTTTTTAAATTCACGAATCGCTTCTTTAGTGTGTCCTTTGTATTATATTGCCTGATGAAGAGCGACACAATGTTAATTATACATTTATACTTAATGTAATCTATTGTCTCGTTATTATTTTAGATTTTGCTACGGATTTGTACTTGGTTTATTAAATAACTTTTAAAGATATTGACACAATATTTTTGTCAATCTGGATTCACATGCTTAACAAATATTATATGTTCCAAATAACTTTAGGATGGAAGTATAGGTATTTAATTATAATGAATTAGTAGTAGTATTTTATATATTTTACACACTATTTCTTCTAGACCATAATTCTGAGTGATTGTAAAATAAATTTTAACCAGTATTCTAATTGAATGTTTTCCAATGACCCCTTACAATTGTACAGTATCAGAATATTTTTGGGATGTCGAGAATAAATTTAACAATTGCACTCCTTTTAATAATGAATAGCTTTTATTTTGATAATCTTTGTCGTGTGAAAAGAATACACTTTCCTTCTCAAGAATTAACACAATTTTATAATAAAAGAACATGTTGTAGATTCGCTGGAAATAAGGAAATATAGTTTTCTACAATGCATTAGTTTGTTTCCGAACTTCCCATTTGGTCTAACATAATTAGAAGCCTCTTAAAATGGTTCATATTGTTTACAGAGGAAAAAGTAAAGCGCTGCATTGTAATGTTTGTCTCTATTCAAATCGAATTCCACATACTTTTACAATTGAATACTGAAAATTTTGCTTTCGTGGAATTCGTTCTACCAGGTGATGATAAAGAATTTGGCAAATATGTGATTAGAGTTGGAAACTTACGGAATGCGAGGTTTTTGAAAAGAATTTTGCATTTACATTTTAACATGAATGAAAGAAAATATCTGTATTGAATCCAATATTTGTTCGACCAGTAAAACTACAATACCAGTGTATATAGTACAGTTTTCTTACAGTTTGAATATTACTCCAAACAATTCCCAATAATGTTTAGTTTAAGATGTTTTTAATATTATGTTTTCCAGTGTGCAAATTTCAAACTAATTTCCCCTTTAAAACACCAATCTTTCATTATTAAACTATTCTTGTTAAATTATAGTGTGCCATAAAATGAAAAAGTATATGGACAAAATACTGACCAGAATGTTGCCAATAAATCATTCATTCATATTTAAAATCTCTTCGTTTATATATTAAAGGCTATTGACAATAATTGTATAGTTATCATTATGAAAATATTAGGCAATTGAAATATTTTGTAAGATGAAATAAATACATTATAGGATTCCTTAGCTATATTATAAATATTAAAACTATTTTCAGAAAATAAATCAATGTGGGTAGACTTTATAAGGCTCATTTTGAAAAAGCCTTCAGCCAGTAGGTCGCTTTTCTCTGTAAAAGTTATAAGTTATATATGCTTTCAATTCTATTGATTAGTATCAGGCGTGGTGAGCTCATAATACTTATGTTCGAAATGATTGAAATTCTCGTTTGCTCGAATAAAATATTGCTTAAAGCGTAATCCGTGTAAGTATTAAAGGATTTAATTTATTATAGGTTATTTACCTATAAATAACTTGGATCTTTGTACTTTTAATCTTTTAAAGATAGTCCCAAGAAGTTGTTTTTTAAATTCTCCTCATTAAGTGTTTATTATATAATTGCATTGGATTTACTTGTAGTATAAAGATGAAAGATTATTATGAACTCCGACATGAATAATTGTCTTTCGATGTTGATGTGTAAATAAGACTTTTCGTTTTTATTTTTTGCAATAATAGTAAATATGTAAGTATATACATACATCCAATTTCTATAATTATATTTTATCCCCTGACTTGTTAGTAAAGAGAAGCAAACAATGAGTTGAATCCTTACCATTATGCAGCTAGGTATAATATGTTATATCATTTCATCCATTCATGTGCTATATTAAAGTGTGATATTAAGGATAACCTTATATAACCCTTGGGGCAGAAACATTTCAATATGAAGTACATATGAGTCGACAATCAAGCTTATAAAAAAAATATGAGTCAATTTAGGTCAAAAACTAAGTACAAATCATGACAAAATGATATTTTTAGATGCTTCCGAAGCCTTGGCTGACCATTGTTCCTCACCGGCGGGCATTGCGATGAACACATTGTTCTAGAAAGAACATGAAAAAAGCTATCATGAACAATAAAAGAGTAATGACAAACACAGAAGAAATTCCGTTTCCAAGTTTTATCGGCTGTGGCTTTTTCTCGTTAAACTCCATTATTTCTGCTGCTTCAAATCTTTTTAGATTAATTGCATAGTGACGTATTTCATAGACAAGTTGATATATCCCAGACGATATAAGTTTGGCCACACGCCTCTGTAAGGCGTTTTGAACACCACGTGAAAATGCCCAGTAGATTCGCTCTTTACGAAATGGTTCGGGTAAAATGTGACAATGCAGTCTACTAAGTGGGGTAGATTGATAGACGTTCAAGGTTGTAAATACATATAATTTATTTTGTTGCATTTGATGATTGGTTATGCCTTGGCTTTCATCCTGGCTGAATTGTACAAACTCTAAAATACGAGAAGTGAGGTTATATTTTGCAAACAATTCATTTAAAATTATATTGTTTTTGATTGTTCCCTCGATCGAAAAATATTTAAACCCATTATCAATAAGCTGAGAAAATGTTTGAGCTGGCTGATCTTCAAGGGGAACAATAAATTCTCCTGTGACCGATGATTCGTAACTTATTGATAGAAGCCAACCCCCGAAAGCTAAAAGTAAAACAATTTTCCTGGAAATGGGCGTGTGATTTTGTCGAAAAATAAGTGAAATTCCAGTCAGCCAAGAAAACCGATCGGGTTTCTGTTTTAGATGTTTGAAACGTTTGAAAAACTTATATAAATAGGTATAGAATGTTATTAACAAGTAAGAGACGCATATGCAAATCCAACAAGTATTGTCATATCCATTTAGCACCCAATGCAAAAATGAGGTGACTTTAGGTTTTTTTGCGAAGCAGTAAAAGATATGGTATTGCATATGTTCTCTAAACAATAATTTTGTGTAGTGATTATATCGTAGATTAAATACCTCCAGCTGAATTATTGCATCGACATTCGCACTTTTTATTTCTCCATGTGCACTAGCATATGCAGGTGTAAAATTCAATTTTTTTGAAAGTAGTTCAATGACATATTGTTCAGGCAAGCAAATTTTAGCCTTTTCAGCAATTGTTTTATCCGCAGAACCACATTGGTCGATTTGAATCATTTTTAAACGAAAGGGTTTCATTAAAACAAGTACTTTTGATTTATAATTGCTGTACTCCGCTTTAATCTTTAATGATCCCCAATAATGCGAGGAGCGTATTTCTTGATGCAAATGTTTTACGACTTGTTCCTCGACTGATGATCTAATATAAAACTTTGTTTTCCAACTGCTATCAATGAGCAAGTAGTGGATAATCTGTGCACTAAAATACTGTGTAAATATTTGGAAATAACGTTCCCTTATTTTAACTTTCTCAAAATTATTTTCATTACTGTCGATGAAAATAAAAAGACTCATATCTCTATTTCCTCTAAAGCTTTCGAGGATATCCAAAGCGTCCAATAGGTCAGCAGGATCCATGATTACATTCACGTCACATATTTCCTTGCTAATTAATTCCGTTGT
This sequence comes from Pogonognathellus longicornis, assembly GCA_034694085.1. Classification (NCBI taxonomy): domain Eukaryota; kingdom Metazoa; phylum Arthropoda; class Collembola; order Entomobryomorpha; family Tomoceridae; genus Pogonognathellus; species Pogonognathellus longicornis. The sequence continues at coordinate 5,384 of JAQFYB010006069.1, read as the reverse complement.
TAATCTCTGCGTGTAGTTGTGTTTCGGGTTTATTTCGGAGTGGGAATAGATGGTCCATGGTTGCTCATATTGTGTATAATGCAAAAACTTTTCAAGTATGGTCGTTTGTTGATATATTGTTAAATGGAAATCACAATTTTGAAAAAAATTCAATTTTAAATCAATCAGAAAAGTTCTTTTTTCATTTTTTAATGCCCCCGTTGTATGAATTAGAGTGAGCAGAATTAGTACTAACATTTTCCTATACTGTATTTGTAAATGTTATTCGTGTTTCTGAAAAATAATTTATGAAACCGTTATTTTAATTTTTATTTAGTTATATATAATAATATATTTGGTTTAAATATTAATAAATATGCTTTTACAATTTTCAAGAATTAGAGATAGTTTAGATGCGGCTGAAACGTTCACCTACATGAACAATTAATTAATTAATAGGGCGACTTAACCTTTCTATACGCGCTACAGCTATAGCGTCTACAGCGTAAATCTACAACTTGGAAGTAGGGTCCGAGCGTATTCAGTCTGTACAACGGTTTCCAATGCAACCAGTAGGCTCATGTAGATGCTCGCGACTTTATCGACTTTAACGTCTCTTGGTGAGAGGACATAGAGACGATAGAGCGCCAAGAGAAGTTAGAGCGCCAAGAGACGAAAAGGTTGAGTCGCCCTAATAAAATAATAAATAATTGGGCAGTTTTTTGAAAATTTATGATTGATCTAGAATCAGAATATCATTTTAGTTTAAGTTATAAGTCTATTTAGTACTTGGTAATAAAATGTTTCTGAGCAGCAATCATAACTGTTTACACACTGTTAGTTATTAATTTTTCCGCCGTCTTTAAAGATACCTACTGACAGGATATATCAATCCGTAACAGCCAGGTAGTTTGAGATGGAATTGGTTTTAATTTTGTTTGTTTTTGCACTTGGATCTAAATTAAAATCAAATTTTCAATGGATGCAATGTCCAAATATTAGAAAGTTAGATCTAATTTAGATCCAATTTAAAATAACAAAAAGTTGATTGGAGATAACTCCATTTCGGACTACCTGACTGTTAGTATTGCATATTTCTTGACCTTCTGACCTAGTGTTGTTAATTTAAAGATTCCTACATTTGACTAATATGAGAGAAACTGATGTATGTAGGAATGTTTTATTACTAATGGGTGCTCTCTTAGTTCGGATTCTAGTTATTGTAAACCACAATTGTGAAAAAACTCCATCGTATTGTATCAAACTATTTCGGAATTCTGGGAGTAAATAATACATTTTTGATTCTAGGGAATTGTAGCTTTTAGTTTTGAGATGCCAGTATAAGTTTGCAGGAATTGGATTGTTTTTCAATCAAAAATATTTTTTCAAAGCAATTGATAATAAGGAATTATATAGCTTTTGTGTTGCACACATTCTTTTGTTATTTAGTAAGCGGATTGGACCTACTTTAAAAAATAGAAAACTAAAAATGCGGTTTTAATAGTATTGACTATAGTTGTCGTGTTGATAAACAGGGCCGTACCCAAGATTTCTCTCTGGGGGAGGCTAGCTGGAAATGCATGGCAAAATTTTATATACCCATATGAAGTATGAACAATTTGTTAATTTTTGTATGATACATTTCAGCAAATTTGGGAAAAATGATCAAAAAAGACAAAATTCGCGCGCAATTTTTGGTAATTTTTTTGAGAAAATAATCTATTTTTCAGGATTTATGCTACAAGTATTGGTGAGAAACACATTTATTTATATAATGATTGATTGCCTATAATATTATCATGCTCAATAAAAATACTAATAACGTCTAGTGTAACTTTAGAAATCCTGGAGGAGGGTTAAGCCCGTAAGCCTCTCACCTCGGTACGGCCTTGTTGATAAATGAACTTACTGCATCAATACAAGTTTGAGCTATTTCTTATTAAATCGATTGCAGTATTTTTTCCAATTAAAAGAGTTCGCTTTTGTTATATCCATTCCACGAGACGATGACAAATAATTTGGCAAGTGATTAGAGTTGGCACCTAGGAAAAGAATTTTTTTTATAACTCTATTGATAAAAATTTCTTGGAACGGTACAAGTACAAAGTCTTTTCTTGAAGTTTAAATATTGGTTTATTCTTTACAGTTCCCAACTATGTGCAATTTATAATGTTTTCAATAGTTTCAAACTTTTCTAGGAAACAAAGCTCAGAATTTTTTTCCCGTAGTAACAAGTTTCTTCCTACCACATTTTAATTGTAATACCTAGACTTACAATTCAAAACTTTTTCTTATTTGTTCAGTGAAAACCATTAGGGAGCGTTCATATTATTACACTTATACTCTATTGCTTTACGAAGTTTAGTGAAAAATGACAAAGTAGTTGATGGTTGTGAACCGTTTTATATGAAGCCTTGCAGGCACGTACCCAGGTTCGTAAACTGGGGGGTGCACAGCAAGGTTTTTTACAGAAAGTAATTAATGGTAATGCAACATTCTAGTATGAGGAACAATTGAGTGCATACAGCGCTTTGAATTATGTCCAATCCAACTGAAAACGTATCAAATTCGCGCGTAGCGCGAATTTTTTTCAAATTTGTTGAACTTTTATGGTAAAATAAGCTTTTTTTTATATATCAAACGCATTCTGGGGGTGCACAGGCACCCTGTGCACCCCCTCTGGGTACGTGCCTGAAGCCTTGTTCCGACCTTATTACAATACCAAAGTTAGACAACTGATATACAAAAATGATTGTTGATTCACCATCTTTCGATTGATATTAATCGCATTTCATATTTCCAATTGGTTCATGAGATATACCACTTACTTAATCAACATCCTGTACGCTACTATTATGTTGGCGTATATAATACTGTACGAGTTGGCTGGGGCATCTCAAGATACCCCATTCTATTCTTGAAATGCATGGAAAGAGGTGTCTCAAATGTTGACTTTTTTTAGAAAAAAATTGATTTGTCTAAATCGGAGGCAGAAAATTTCCGATTTTTTACATCATATTTTGCAAGGATAGTTAGCTTGAAAAGTCATATTAATTTGCAAACCCAACTTAACATATAACTGAAATATTAGCTGAAAGATCAAAATTATCCGCACGGTGCTTTAAGAGTTAATATGATAGTATTATCTTAATTTTCCAAAAACATTTTATGGTCTTTTTAGAGTTTTGAGCTCCAAAATCAATTTTTGTTTAACATAGCCTTTCAAAATACTGATGCTGTTACTGCATATAGAGTAGACTAGCATTTGATCCTGTATATTAACGTCAATTTGTATGGCATTTAGTAATACGAAGTGACGGACAATTGAATTTAATTACAATAAACGACATATATTAATTTTCTATATTACATTTATTTATTAATCTGTAGTAAATTGTACAAATGTGTAATCAACCAAATCATCTTAAATACATAAAGGGTGCGCACAATCCACATATTAGGTGATCAGTAGTGTAGTGTCATAGAATTGAGCAAAACTCTGAGCAACTGATTGTGAGAAATATCTAGAGCTCTGATCTACTCGAGCATCTACGTAGCTATGCGATGATTTTCTATTACAGTTCTACGTCTCACAATCAGTCAAAAACATATTGGCCTTAGAGAGTTGCCTGGGCATGGGCGCCCACATGGGCAATGGGCGCCCATGGGCGGAAACGTGGTAGTCGATGGGCGCCCATGGGCGCCCATGGAGACTGACCATGTGGGCATGGGCGCCCATGTATGCCCATACATAGATTTGGACAGCATTTATACATTTTGGACATCGACCTCCTTCTGAGGAATGTTAGTGAATTTCCTGCAAATCTTTAATATCTAATCTACCTGACCTCTACACTGTCTACACTACACTACAGTTTCGTGAGTGTGCTTTATTTTGTGATGTATTTAACAGCAGTCTTACTTAGAGGTGGTGGTAACCACCTTCAAAAGTGGCGGATAATCTTAAATGTATCGTCCAAATATGCATATTAGCTAGGCATTATTCGTGGGTTTACATCTACAACAGCTCCTGGGCGCCCATGGGCGCCTATGGGCGCATTGTTCGCCTTGTCCATGGGCATGGGCGCCCATGGGCAGAGGATTGTATTCTATGGGCGCCCATGGGCACACATAGAATAAAACTCATGGGCATGGGCAGGCATGGGCGCTAAAAAGTGCGCCCAGGCAACTCTCTAGTTGGCCTCCACTCGTCGCTGTAGTTACGCTCAACAAAACAACACGGTGCACGCACACATGTTACTTCTCAAGAATTTTAAACGCTTGTTTAACAAAGCGAAAAAATATTAACGAAAACGTTTTTCTAAATTCTTTTTATTCCAACATCCGTGAGAGTCTCATTCAAAAAGAAGTTCAATTCTTAAAATAGTCCGCATTGATTACATTTACGGTTAGAATACAATTATTGGCTACTTCTTTTCAATTGGAGTTTCTCATAGATTTTCAATTGAATGGAAACATTAACAGAATCCCTTCAACTCGACGATTATAAAGAATTTGGCAACATGTGTATGATTAGAGTTATGGAAACTAAGTGAATGCAAGCTATTTGAAAAGAATCTTGCATTTATGTTTAATCCCGACTAAATAAAAAATTCTGTGAGTTCAAGGATTGATCGGCCATTTAAATTATGGAGTATAGAATTCTGCACCTGAATAATATTAGGTTTAGGATATTTTGATCGTGCTCTGCAAAAAGCAATTAAGGCATTTTCTCCCTATGACAAGTTTCTTCAACTCTTTAATTGTTTTTTTAATTTATAGTGTAACTTGTATTGAAAACTTTTTTGTTATATATTCATTCAAGTCTAGAGTAGTATCAGGCGTGGTGAGCTCGTAATGCTTCATTTCGAAAGGATTAAAATCCTCGTTCTCTTGATTATTTAAAGCGTAAGCCGTAAGCATTAAATGGTTTAATTTATTATGGGTTATTTACCTATAAAGCACTTGGACCATATTGTGCTTTAATCTGTTGTAGATAGTCCCAAGAAGTGTTTTTAAATTCTCCTCATTACATGTTGATTACAATTGGCATTGGATTTAGTACTTGTATATAAGATTAAATATACAACAATTCTTGTGAACTACGACATGAATAATTTTTTTTGATTTTGATGTGTAAAGGCTTTTTCGTTTTTATTTTTTGCAAAGTTTATACATAGCTTGTCATATCCAATTTATATAATTATATTTTATTCCCTGACTTATTAGATTAGAGAAGCAAATAATTAGTTGAATCCTTACCATTATGTAGCTAGGTATCCCCACTAACATTTTTACCGATAGCGTGCCGATGACTGTAACTTTAACACCGATTTTGCATTGAAAACACTGATACCAATGAAAACTTACCGTATCAATACTTAGAACGTATTGAATTTACCGGT
>JAQFYB010006068.1:0-12876 GCA_034694085.1 Pogonognathellus longicornis | reverse complement strand
CGCCATCTATGTGTGCATTATGTGCGCCATCTATGTGTGCATTATGTGCGCCATCTATGTGTGCATTATGTGCGCCATCTATGTGTGCATTATGTGCGCCAACTATGTGTGCATTATGTGCGCCATCTATGTGTGCCATCTATGTGTGCATTATGTGCGCCATCTATGTGTGCATTATGTGCGCCATCTATGTATGCATTATGTGCGCCATCTATGTGTGCATTATGTGCGCCATCTATGTGTGCATTATGTGCGCGAGTTGTGCGAGTGCTATGTGCGCGAGCTGTGCGGACACAATGTGCGCGAGTTGTGCACTAAAGATAAGCGCAATTATTTACATCTGTTTATTGTGCCTTAATAATAGATACAAATTATGCACAACTTTATGCAGCATGAAGTTGACCAGCATTGGTATACTAGCCTGACTAGTGTTAATTTACAATCTCAAAGGTGGCCTGGCCTCATGTAACTTTCAGGCTGGTTTTTACGAAATCCTAAACCGTAGAGGAAGGTCGAGAATGCTGTCCAAGCCCACATATGCGGGGTTGGAGTGGCAAACAGGTAATGTCATCCATCGAATTATCGAAAACCGAAAAAAAGATTATTTTACTATAAAAGGGCAAAATGGTGAAAACTTTTTTTGCATTTAAATTTTTTTAATCTTTAATTCAAAATGGCTCAATTTTTTATATAAACGTAGAAACGTTAATAGCAACAATGTAACTTAAAGTTGGCTTGGAAGATTTCGCCTAATAAATCAAATATCTCTTAGCCGGAAACTTGTTAAGGAAAAAACTCTATTTGGATTTATGAAGAAAATGTTGCTCTACAATACTGTAATTTCAAATTTTTAAAAAAAGTTAAAATATAGAAGCCTTTAGATTTTGTAATTTTCAAATTCGAAGGTTTTTCAAAATCTAAAGGTTTCTATATTTTAACTTTTTTTAAACATTTGAAATCACAGTATTGTAGAGCAACATTGTCTTCACAAATCCAAGTAGAGTTTTTTTCTTAACAAGTTTCCGGCTATAGGATATTGGATTTGTTATTGCTTTTCTCGCAAAATAATTCAATATCTAATTCAGTCATCATCCAAAGTCACCTTAAATGAGTATATAGTTGGATGCAGGATATACGAACAAAATATAATTACCCAATTCATGCTTGCGTTTCAAACTTACGAAGCGCAAAGGATTTGAAATTTAAAGGCGCGAAGTTGATATTTATACACAATTTTCCCAAACGAAGTATACGCAGCTCTGGTGGGGTGTTAAACTTGGGATTAGTGTAAGTTGTGTGATTGGTTCATTTGACTTCGCGCACCAAGAAAACCACAGAAAACCCATGCCCTTATCCTGAATTCTGAGTATTCGTATACTCGCAAATGCCATGGTATAAGAGCTTGAGAAAGCATACTTACATTATTCTAAAACCGGACAATCTGGTATGCGCATCTTTAGCATTCGCATACTTATGATTGGTATACATACACAAAAACGAATGCTTTATTATTGGCATACTTACAAGTGCTAGAACGCTTCAGCGCGTTCGCATGTTTACGCATGCCTACGCATGCTAGTCGTTAGTATTGATGTGTACCTTTGTAAATGCCTACACATGCTAATGATTGGTATATTCACAAATGGTCGCAATTAGTGCCCCTACAAATGCTAATATAGGCTAAAAATGAGTATATTCACAAATGCTAATAATTAGTACACGCATAACTGCTTGTATTAGCCAATCACGCATTATTTATTTATTATTAGCTCTCCACATATTTAATTGAAAATTATTATTGACGTATGACAAGTTGTATTACAATAGATTTGGTAATGTACCGGATGGTAATGAACATTAAATAAAGTCGTAACAGTAAAGTAAAGTTTTAAATACCTTAGGATTGGTAAGAGAATACTGTTTAAAATTACTACAAATTAAAGTTGTACACAGATAATTAATTTGTTAACAGCCAAATAGTTTGATTATCTTCCCGATCTTAGATTTGACATCTTGTGTGTCCAACGTCAGCGCATCCCGGTATATCTGCTTATCAAAGTTCTGGTCCGCTTTCATCCCATCAACTGCTAATTTTAATGTTGTAGAGGGAAGGAACGTTTGAACGACAGCTGAAATGAAATGAAAATACGACATTTATTTACTGCAGTCCAACTTATGAGAAATAACAATTCATTCAGTTAAAAATAATCCGGAATTTTGCTTATTGCAATACTGTTCTTTGCTGTGTTTAGACATACCTATAATGGATTTCACGGTGTTACTTCGAAGAGTATTGCTCTGCTCCTCCTTCAGAATCGCGTTTCTTGCTAAATTTAAAAGATTCATTTCCTTATTAGAATGTCAATGATAAAAGTATCTTGAAATATTCTATTAAAACATTTTTATATAGGTGAAATTAGTTGATAATTTACCTTGTGGATTGTCCGGATAGGGTGCAAGAGCGTAAAAATGTTACTGTGTGATGGTACTTCAGGAGCAGGGTGAAGATTGCCAAACGGGATCCCTGACGCAGTGCGGAATATTTAATGTTGGTTGGTAGCAAAACCTCTAAATTTTGTCCGTCAACATTGTAGTAGCAAGTTATTAACTCCGTTTCCTACATATAAAAAGTTGCCACAACTTGTAGTAGTTAAAACTAGCATTTGTAAAGTAGGAATTCTATATTTTTGCAATTCTGAATTTTAATAAGAACTTACATTTTGCCCAGCATTCACTCTCTCGTGATCGTTCAACCCTTCCTCTTGGGCTCTCTTCGTTTCTGAGATTTGAATAATCAAATTAAAATATTACTTTAGAGATAACAAATTTTGTATTTATATAACAAACAACAAAGGCTGTACGAACCAGTACCTTTCTTATTTTTGGTCATTTATAAAGGACAACCACAAGATCTAACTTTTTGTCCACCTTATGATATTGTTCGGTTAAATGGTTTAGTAGTTGGCGTTTAGATACCTAAAAAAAGGATAATGTAACACAAACATTTGTCTAATTGTTATAACTACTTAAAATAGTACAGAACAATAACTACGGATAAATATCCGGATTTTTATCTGTAATAATTGTTTTATATTATTTTAAGTAGCTATAACATCTAGATTGTGAATTGTTAAACATAAAATAATTTTATTCGCTATATACATAATTGAATTACCCGAATCTGTAGTGGATCTTCCCCGTCAAAGTTGGTTGATGAAGTTAAGTCATCACTATTTTCTCCTATAGCATTTGCTACTTCATTTTCTTCAAAAATTGGCGAATTGAAATATGGCATGTTACCACGCATATACTGATCGCGTAAATTTTTTTCAAGAACGAAAGGACTACACTGACAAAGTTCTACTTCATTAATATTTAAATATTTCTTCAAAAGATTATAGTTGCAGTCGCAGGGTTCTTCATTCAACTTATAACTGACCACGGTTGCTGCAAAAGTGACAGTTAGAATTAAGGAGATACTAAAACAGAAAGCTTGCTATTTAAACTATTATGAGAATCATGAGGTCGCAGACCGCCATTATTTAATAAAAATTTTCATTTCATACCTACTGCCTCGTGAGAGTTTCATATTATTACTCTGATTTGCTTTTTTATTTAGATTTTTGTTATGCTTCCTCAGCTTATTCCATCGAGCTTTTGCTTCTGAATTTTGTTGTTCTATAATTGTTAACTGTAGATGTTAACGAAGCCTGCACAAAATAAAATACAGAATCATTGGATTAAATGTTCTGGCATAAATTCCGTGAAGACAAAAAACCGGATTTTTGTCTTTGCATGCAAAAAGTTTACTACATGCATATATAAATCGATGGCAAAATGGCTTTTTGTCTTTGCTCAAAATGGGACACCCTCTTTTGCAGTCAAAATTCCGGATTTTTGACCACAAATGTTTGTCTTCGGTTTTGCTTTTAAAACCAATATGCGCTGTAAAAAACAAACAAATGTTTGTATTAGTAAACACACATTAAGTATCAAATAAAATATTAATAAAGATTAAACTTTCTGAAATGAATTACGAAGACAAAAAACCGAATTTTTGTCTGCAACATGTTTACTGCATGCATATATAAGTTGGGCGAAGACAAAAATCCGATTTTAATTAACAAGCTTTTAGTTTCGTTTATATAAAGAGATATTAGGAAACTCACCTATATCCAATTTTATTATTCGTTTATCTGGATAAACTGCCAAGGTCAGTTATTGTCTCACAGTTACAAACTAAAAAGATAATAGGTTTCAAAATTTAAAATAAGGTATAAAATGCTATTGAACAATATAATTATTTATACTATGAAACTAATTAAACTCGTTCAATTACCTCAATATTGTTCAAATTTTCGTAATGCGATCTACAACGCGGTTTTAAATCATGTACTTTTTCTTCTGTCGATTCACGTGATTGAGGGAGCGCAGTAAGTGCAAGTTTGTCAGTTTGCTTTTTCCTAGCATGCCATTAAAACCCTGTTCGTATACGAACAAATGCAAATTGCATGTACGTTAATGATTAGTACACTAATACAGCGTTTTTAGGTATTATAGGCACGAATGCCAATGCTTATAAATAGTATGCTAATAAAATAAAGAGTTGTTGGTGTCTATTCGCATTATGTAAATCCTACGACTGGCCAATGACGTAAGAAATCTAGCATTTGTAAGTACTTGTTCGTATACGACAAGTGCTTTATCGCACGATAAGGGTGGAGTTTTACAAAGCTCTCTACGAAGTCTAGTATACGAACTTAACCAAATCAAGCAAGATCGGGGCCAAAAATATGTTTGTATATCCTGGGATGCAGGTATTTAATTAACATACGTTATGCCAAAAATGCAAACTCGTAAGCATTTTACATTGATTTTGGCCCAAATTGGCCGAATTGTTCCCCGGTTAGAGCGATCATGCACACCTATTTGTAGATCATTTTGGGGTTCAGTTCTACTTGAAATCAAATTCTGTAAACGGCCATTGAAAATCAATTTAGAATTTTGCATTTTCCGGTATTGATATAAATTCCCGGTATACAGCCATGGCTGGTACAATAAGTTATTGTCTTGAAATAAAAATGTTTTATTATTGCGCACACAACTGAATGTTAACTTCAAGGCTGTTATCAATATAAGTCAAGTGGTTGTCAAGAAAATTATCGAAAATGGAAAGGGAGGATCCATTGTCAACATTTCTTCAGTGGTAATGCATTTTTCATTGAAATTTCCAATTTTTCATAGTACAATTTGTACAAAATAAAAAATAAATCCTCTTTATTTTTTGACACTAAATAATATAGACAACAAAGATGGGTTCGCTTTCGATTCCAATTTTTTGCTGTACAAAATCCGCCCTAGAGATGTTGAGCCAATGAATGGCCCTAGAGTTGGGTCAACACAAAATTCGAGTGAACACTGCGGGTGTTGCAACTGATATGCTTAAGGATTTTATTAATCAAAGTCCAAAACTGAATTGCAAAAATTTGGAAGATTACGCTGCAGATTACACCGACAGTCGCAATGGGGGACGGTTTGATTCCGATGGATGATGTGGTCAACACGATTTTATTCGCATTGTCTGATTTGACGACAATGATGACAGGAATGAATTTAATGATCGATGGGGGTGTCGTGTCGTAGTATCGAGTTGTATGAAATAGTGAAATGATGAATGTAACATGCCTGGAAGTAAACTATGAACTACGGCTGGGGTAATTCGGTATTGTATAGTTTTTATTTGTACTTGAAGAGAAGAACTTGACAGAGTGACAGCCAATCTTGGAATCTTGGTAAAAAGTGATAAGGTAATTCTTTTTATAGGGAATTTGAGTGTATGTATGTGTATAAGTTCAAGGTAACATGTAATGTCTTACAATAAGAGAAATGCATAATAATTAGTCATTTGAGTTCAAGGATTTTACAAAAACAATTTTTAGGTTCTAGTTACTGCTGGCGCCAGAATTTTAGAATAAAGAATAAACTTAGATTTGCAACTTAGACTAACTTAATATACATGATTTGATATATAGTAGCTAATTACATAAATTAAGATTATTGTAAGTCAGAATCTATTAGTAAAATCTACTACATTACATGCATGTAAAATTGTCATGAATCGTAAGATAAATTAAAATAGTTACATCGAAGACATGAGAAATGAAATACAAACCGAACAGGGGGATACACTATAAATTGAGCTTGGTAGAAAAAAATACTAAAAAGATAAAAAACTATTATTGCTTTGAGTTTGTAAGGTAATAGGCAAATTAAATTATATTAATAATTAGACGATGCAGTTTGTATTGGTTAAATTTAAAGAAAGCAATATGCAATTATCAGGGATGGGCAAAATTCATGACCTTCAAAATACAATTACAAATTACAAAATACATTTATAGCTCAAAATACAAAAGTAATTTAAATACATTCTGTGTTTTCTTTTCGCAAAATACAAATGTATTTAAAATACATTGGCTCTAAGTCGCCCGAAAATACAAATTACAAAACACGTATTTTAAATACATTTTAAAATACAAAATACTCCTTCATCAATCTAATTAATTTCTCAATATCATAATGATATTTGACGTGGTATTGATAGTTGCTTTTATTTGATGAGGTTGCGAGCTTTTTTACACTCTCCAATAACATTTTGGTCATCTCTCTCGATTGTTTTAAAATATTTCCCTGCGAGTATAAATAGAATTTGAGCAGATGAGACGGTTGTTGAGTTTAACATTATTATACAATTGACAACACATTGTGGCACAATGCATTTATATGTCCATTTTGATTTTGATATTCAAAAATAAATAAACATTAAAAATTAACTTTTACAATTTATCGCACAGTAAAAAATTTCAAATTTGTTTTGGCGCGAATGTGAACGTTGAATTTCAAAACTAAAAGATCTGTTGTTAGTACTAGTACTACGGACTACCTATTCAGAAAATTTCAGCCAATTTGGTAAAAAATGACGAAATGGCGGCCCGCACAAATTTGGACGTATATTACACGCCACACCCCCTACGTGGGGAAAGTCGAGAAATTAACTTCATGAATATTATGTGAACCATGGGCTTTCAAATTAAGTACACATCATTTGTTTTGGGAATGCGATTTTTTTTGCACGGGTGAAACATAAACTATAGGGTCAATTTAATATACCGAAATCCAAACCTCGCACTCTATTCTAAATCCTAAATCAGTGACACGGCCCCACATTAGGTGTGATTTTATACATTTCCTAGCGATTTTAAGTACGTGTATGCACTTGAACTTATTGAACTCCAACTAACACTTCAAATTTTCCAGTATTTATCTCCGAATTGAATTTTTCTCCAAAGCCATTACAATAATCAATTTTATCTACGCTTCGGATAACTCGGTAACTCTTTGAAAGCTATTTGTTTATATGCGACTTTGTCTGTTACCTCTACAAGCAAATGTTGGTGGCAAAATGACTCCACTCTCTTTGGGCCAATCATATTGCATGTTATTGGCAATAAACTATGGTGCACTATATAGCTTTATGCTATAGATTGTATATTTTGCGTCTCCACACGACCCTTAAGTATAGGGAACTCATTCACATATACAATCTAGAAAATCTTCGGAGAAATTCAGTTTTTCACAATTTTTTAAACAGTTTTCCAAATCATTTGACACTCTTCTAGAAAATCTTCTGAGAAATTCAGTTTTCCACAGTTTCTCAATATCTTTACAAAACTCAAGGAACCCCTCGAGAACTTTTGTGGAAAATCTTTTTCATTTCAAGAATCTGTACCAGAATCTTTACCAGATTCAAGGAAACCCCCTCGTGAACTTTTTTGGAAAATAACCTTTTCCATTTCCTTTTCCACAATTTTTACCAAATCAGTGGACACCCTTCTGGAACACTTTTGTGGAAAAGTGTCCTTTTTCATTTCCTTTTCCACAAACTTTACCAAATTTAACTTCACCCAAGCGCCAGTTTTGTGGAAAAGAACTTTTCAATTTCCTTTTCCACAAACTTTACCAAACTCAAAATGATTCAAGTGCCATTTTTGTGGAAAAGAACTTGTTCATTTTGTTTTTCCAAAAACTTTTCCAAAAGCTTATCAAATCATTCGGTTAATCCCTCAACCATCCTCTCATCCATCTAACACCTATTCAACAAAACACTTTGGCCCGCCATATTTGGTCCTTCGAAATGGATCAGTCCGTGAACTTTTATTGGGAAAAATAGTGTTGTGTTGTTTATTGTGTCGTGTATGCCTACTCACATCTGGAGTAGTATTCAATTGTGTTTCACTCTTAAGCGCTTACTATAGCCGAAGATGGAATCTTTAATCAAGAAACGGGGAGTTGTGAAATCTGCTCTCACTCGTGTTGAAAGTTACCTCACTAGTATTCAAGAAATAGGATGTTCAGATGTTCACATGCTACAAAAGAAAATCGATAAATTGTATGAACTTTTCTTTCAATCACTTGAAGAAAATAAAAATCATCCTGGAACTTGAATTCTCAATACAGTTTTTATTGTTCATTTACAGCTACCAGGTTTCGATATACTTCTTCAGGCTATATGAACATATCAAAGACATCATTTCAATTTACATTCATAATTTGTATTGTATATTGAATAATATGACATACATTTTCGATAAAAGTAATGTAATATGTATATTAAACATACTATGCCGTCAGTAAGACACAGTTGTAAAATATTATTATTTTAATTTAAAATACCTGTTAATGAATACGTAGTAATTAATTTAACATTATATGAGCCAATTTAAAAACATTATTTTTAGAGTAATTATCTGCCGAATGGTTATAATGAATGGGCGTGAAATTAAATTTGAAGGTTCGCTGTTCAAGTTATTTATAACACAGCGAACTGAATGTCTCATTTAGTGTACCTAATGAGACATTCAGTTTTTTTATATGAGACACATACCTGTATATTTTTACCTATATTTTTATTTACTTCATTTTGACATTTCTCTAATTCTTCTCGCAATGAGTTTTTAATAATTTCATCAAAGTTAAGCAATGAACTATAAAAAGGGAATACTAAGAAGGTGACATTTTCTTTCTTTTTTACCGTGGTATTTAACACGTTAATATTGTATTTACTTAATATGTCTGGGTATAACACACAACGTTTTAATTAACAAATGACTTTTAGGTATTAATATATCATTTCTAGTATAGTTTACCAACTTAGTCTTGGCTGATATCAAAATATTTTCAGGATAGCAACGGTTCCTAAATTCATTAAATAAAATTTGTAGCTGTGAAATTCTATCTGAATGTAGGGAACATGATTTTAGAATTCGGAGGCCATATTTAATTATTTCCTAGTTATTTAATTTATTGCACCCAATATATAACTATTATAAATTGCTATTGCTTAGTATTAACCAACAGGATCTCTCCATCCTTGACGAGCAAGGAGGAGAGCTCCTTCTCGTCAGACAGTCAGCGAGCGAGTCATTTAATACGAATAATATAAGCATAAGGCTTTGTTATCGACTAAAAATCAAAATGTTTGCATAATGTGTTTCTTATGAATATATTAAAACAATTGTCCAAAATAGTTTAGTTTGAATGAAAATTTGAACAACTTGGCCACCAACCTAGTTTTATTGTGGTGTAATAGAGAAAAGTATTAAACAAGTCTGTCCAGCTGCTTCGCTTTCCCTGACTTGTCCATGCATTCCGTACTAAATTATTTTAATGAGTTTTTTAATTTTTTCCATTCATTTTTCCAATTAAAAATATGATGTGCAAAAACGACAAAATGTGTATGTGTCTTTGAACAATTTTTCCATTTTTTTCAAAATTACAAAATTTGCGAGATAGTTTATTTAAGACAATTTAAGTGACGATGTCAGTTTTTTAACTGACATCGTAACTTAAATTGTCTTAAATAAACTATCTCGCAATCTCTTTCAATGTTGAAATTAAACTTGACAATAATATTTTTTTAATATTTTGGAAATAATAATGAAATAATAATGGAATATTAATCGATCTTCGAATATCGATTTCTGCATACCACCATGGATTTAGAATGTATATTTGAGTGCCAGTGAACGGATAAATCGTGAGATTTATCATTAGAACTCAATTTAAAGTCGCAACTAATTAAAATCTTACAAACTGATTGTTGATTATTTGAATGCATTAAATTTGTATCATACTAGTACAATCAATGATCATACTCTAAATGCGCACTATGTATTAAAATTCTTTTTTTTACCCGTAGCAAGTTCTAAATCTAAATAACTCTGTTGGGCCATATACAGTACATAGAGAACAAATAGTATTTTTTCCACTTATAATATTGTTTCGGTTTAGTAACAAACAAAATCAACTTTGGTTCGAAGATCAGCTAAAAAATTATAAGGTTTATAAAACTTCCAAATCAATGAGATAAACTAAATAGCGGCAGTAACTAAAACATAAAAATGAATTTCTTAATTTTAACTTCTCTTTTCGACAATTTCAAATTTATAAACCTTTAATAACTTTTAATAATGTTGCTACCAAAAATACTTTTTCCTTGTATGACGATTTTTCATTTGTGGTTCCTCCAATGTCCACCTGCATTCTGCCTTGAGACTCCATTCCCATTGAAGTTGGACTATTTTCGTAATTGTGATTTCCATTTAACTTCACATCCAAATTCGTATTGGTTGAACTCATTTTTGATTTCAAATCAAAATTCTCAACCATGGACGATTTATTCTTACTCTATGAAGAAACAAATGCTGTCTAATCTAAACAAAAATAAAAACTGGACTTCTAAGGAAACATGCGACATGAATGTAGTTCTGGATTTTCGTAATAAATACGATAAAGTTGTTGACACAATGAAAAGTTTTAGAGGATGGAGAGACACCAGCTATTTTTTACTCGTTCAATCGTTCGAAGATATCAACACATTGAAAGTTGAGAAAGTTCTAAAAAACATAATGGTAAAAACAGCTATGTTCGATTCAAAAATCGTCATTCTTTTCATTGATAAAGAGCGACGATTTCAAATGTACATACATTCAGCCTTAAGTGGAATCATGCTACCGTTGGAGAAAGACACATGGACCCTTCTCGTTGGAACTACGCTAGAAATTGCAAAATTCTTAATCAAAAGAAGTTAACGAATTATGTGAGGCTACGTATACGTTTTTCGGAAATTTATGAATGTTCGGTTTACAATAACATAAAGCGTACTCTTGACAGTGGTTGCGATCCCGAGCAAATTAAAAAATTTGTGATTTTCAAACATTACAACTATAGTGCAGTTGACACTACTAGTTGCTCTGAATGTGCATCGTTAAATGTGAGAAAAGCGGACACAGTCGATTATGCAAAATTAATTTCAAACACATTAAATGCCAAATGGATGTTTGATACTTTAATAGCACCAACAATCCTTTACTGTTACATAGGGCGAATGAGATCATCGCCGTTCATGAATTGGATAAACATTGGCTTTGAAAAAACTGTATGGATTTTTTTTCCTCTTATGTAGCAGTGACTTTATACGCATACATATACATTCTCAACGTCAAAAGGGTCAAATATTCGCCACATTCTTTTTCATGGTTGACTGGAATGGCTCTTATCTTTCGACAGGATCACACTCCAATTTCTAAAAAGATAATTTTGCTTTTAGCATTTTGTGGCTGGCTCCTCTCCATTTGCTACGAATGCTTTGTCACAGCTGAACAAACCGCTCCTTTGCATACACAGCCTTTCCACAATTTCACTCAACTACTCGATGCTGGCTATAAATATCCCATATACTCACAAGTTGTAGGAGTTTCTATCTCAGGGACCTTCCTAAATTATATTGTAAAGCACCAACAGAATAAAAATATCTCTCAATATTTATAAAAGATGAAGAATTTTTGACTAATGAAAATTTACAACCACTGGCAAAGAGGTCTGACTATATGCATCATCACCAGTTATTTTTAAATATATATATTAGATACGACGATTTGCTAATATTAGAAGCTTATAGAAAGCACCAATGTTACATCTTAGGGGAACAATTAGAGATCAAGGAAACATATTGGATGTCCCGTGATAGATTTCAAACTGTTTTCAAAAACGCAATGGAGATAATTTATTCTAGTGGTATAAGTTCATTTATTTCAAGATTTGATATAAACAATTATGAAGATTTTGAAGCAATCAAGCAAACAGAACTCATTGAATATCTGGACAGACTACCCCAACAAATGAAGTTGTTCACTGTTATTTACTCTGTATTCGTAATTCTCTTAGTGTTGCAATGTTTGTATTGCTTAGTATTCGTGATGGAAACCAGCCTTAAACGCATAAAATTAAAAAAGTTTACTTCCTTTGTAAATGTGAAATTTCAATTTTGTTTTAAATATGTTGTAACAAAATGACATTGTTATTTCAAAAAACGTACAAAATTATTCGAATGGGATGTGCAGCAATGTCAAATGCTTTATTTGAAAACTAATCATGATAATATCAATTATAATACTGTAACTTTTTAGCTTCTTTGGTTTTAGTGCAAATAAACAAATAAAATTAATTATGTCAGTCGCGTAGCCAGGATCGTAAGCTCGGGGTTGCGCAGCATAATTTTTTGCAGAATTCGTTTATTGGCAGAGCGAAATTCGAATAATTCGTACACTGGGATCCATACAGTGCTTTGAATTGTGTTCAAACAACACACACATTTTTCAAATTTATATGGCAAAATAAGCTATTTTTAGAGATGGCATCGAACACAGTATTGCAGCTTTTTAACATTAAGAGAACGACTGGTTTTTCTATTGAATATGAGGCCTATTTCACTACACACAGTTGAAGCAGAAAGTTGAAGCCAGCTTAAACCGCCCA
>JAQFYB010006067.1:0-12878 GCA_034694085.1 Pogonognathellus longicornis | reverse complement strand
TTTTTAGGTGACATGAGACACTTTTTAGGTGACATGAGACACTTTTTAGGTGACATGAGACACTTTTTAGGTGACATGAGACACTTTTTAGGTGACATTGACATGAGACACTTTTTAGGTGACATTGACATGAGACACTTTTTAGGTGACATGAGACACTTTTTAGGTGACATGAGACACTTTTTAGGTGACTTGAGACACTTTTTAGGTGACATGAGACACTTTTTAAGTGACATGAGACACTTTTTAAGTGACATGAGACACTTTTTAAGTGACATGAGATACTTTTTAGGTGACATGAGACATGTTTTGGGGTGCATTGAGAGGTTTTTGGATTACTTTTGAATACTGTTTGGTGTGACTTGAGACTGGAGACAATTGGTGCCTGGAAACAAGTTTTGGGGTGGTTGGAGACCAAGGCTTTAGATAAATAAATGTATAATAATATATATCTTTATGCCTTGGTTTGAGACTAGTTTTGAGTGTTTTGGATTGGAGCGTTGTCATTGGGTTACAATGAGATAAGCTTTAAAATATCCGGCATCCGAGAAAAATTTCAAAGTCTCATTGTTAAAAATTTTCTAAATCATATCATAAAAATTGTTGTAACCCTAAAAAAAGTTATAACAATAAGTCCCGAGACCCCATTTATTTACTCCAACCAGTTAGCTAATATAATTCGTAAACATTTTAGTGTTCTCAATGTTTGTTTCAAATGCTGAATTTTTCGTAATTGAATATTTCGGCCCACTTTTTGTTTATATGTCGATTAATGCTGTTTCTCATTGTGTCATTCTCTAATTTACAATATTTTTTACATATTTGCAGCAAAATGTCGTACACCGGGATCTCAAACTAGGGAATATTATTTTAAATAAAAATACTAAAGAGGTTTCTATTGCCAATTTCTGTTTGGGGAAACATTTATCAAACGAGAATGATTTGCTTAAGGATCAAAGAGGTTCACCAGCCTATATCTCTCCAGATGTTATAAGCGGCAAACCATACCTAGGTAATAATGGGTTAGGCAAAGCAGACATCTGTTTTCTTTACTGTATGCATTGGGTTGGGTTGAGTGAGTGTTTTTATCACGTCATAAAAAAGTCACACAGCCAAGATTCCTAAGATCTTTCGGTTTCTGCTGTGTTTTCAGAACTTCATTAAGGTTGACTTTCGGAATATAACTATTATTATATTTTTATATGGCCAGAATGGCAACAGCAAATCAAACAACTTTTTTTTACTCGGAAGCTCGTTTTGAATGCAGAGTCCTATAATGTAATATTGCGTAGGTAGTTAATTTTTCTTTACAATAATATAGCGAATAACAATATAGCGAACTTTTAATTTTTTTAAAGCAAGCGATACCTCTACATTTTACATTTTTTTAAATCTTTATACTACATAATGTGTAGCATAGGTAGTTGTAGGTCTTTGCATTTGAAACAAGCGTCCGACTAAAAGTGGTTTGATTTTTGTCTTTCTGGCCATAACATCATACAGAACCAAAGGCAACCTTAAGATAATCATTTTTGTTGTTATTTCATCTCAAAACTTTTCGCAATTAAGCAACTTTTCGCATTTATTTCAATATTATGGAATTAAGGGGTGACTGTAGCCCCATATTTAATGCATACGGGAGAGATTTGTTCTTGGCCGTTGATGACTAAATTGATGATATAAAGGAACAAATTGTTTAATGTACTAATTTTATTGTCACTAACAGGGAAGCCTTCAGATATGTGGGCGTTGGGTGTAGTTTTTTATACAATGTTGTATGGACAATTTCCATTTTACGACCAAAGCCCGACGGAGCTGTTTAGAAAGATTAAAGTGGCTGACTACATATTCCCTGTGTAAGTTCACTCAAACTTGGTTTGTTACGTCATTATCAACGTTTTCTCTTTAATGCAATTTTAACTACAATTATCGGAATATATAAAAAAAGATATACATATATTTCACTACCATTGCCTATAAATATACTGGATTTGAGGAATATTTACTTTCTTGCGTGTACTGTACTGGTGTGGTATTTAAAGTTTCGGCTTACATACGCATACCTTTACTCACTTTACTTTACAGCATTATTCTGGGAAATACTGGGAATGAATGAAATCATGTTATGCATTCATGTTTGTGCGTTCATAACGTTTTTCTTGACTGTCGTGTTTACTGCTATAATGTGCTATGCTATTGGATTGAGTGATCACACGAGGAAAATGAGGAAATATGCTGCTGCAAATGTCAATAATAAATATATAAATAAATGTGAACCATGCTTCTCTTTTTGTAACTGCTGGCTCAACTTTATGAATGTATTATAATTATTGACTTGGCTTGCATTACCTAATCATATTACCTATTTACCCTATGGACGGAATCAAATAATAGTCATGGATTTATATATGTACGTTTTTGGATGCTCTGAGCCTGATTGTTAGTAGTTTTTGGAAATTAGTGCAGTTTCCCAATGCTGCATTCATTTCGAAATTATGATCAATTTGAGGCAAAATACACCACGTACATATGATTCTCACGCCTGGATCGCTGCGTCTTCTTCTGTCACTTCATACTTCGGTTAAAAATATAAATACATAAGTCTCGCTGACTGGTATTTTGACTTGATTGTCTACCTTACCTTCTCGCCGATGTTATGACTATGCTGTCATGTATATGGGTATGAAGTTATTGCGGGTTAAAAGTTTTGTTTTTCTTTATTTTCTTTTATTTTTTTTCTTTATTTTTTTACATGTAGTTTATAATATATTAGTTTTAAACATAGTTTTTTTACATTTCATTTTTTAAATTTGGTTTTACAGTGTTTAATATTTGTAGTTAAAAAAAGTTTTCAATGCTACTTTTTATTTTAATTATAAACGTGTATATGATTTGATTAGATTTTTGTGATAGCACTGAACAGTTCTAAGCTGTTTTCTTTCAGGAGTCACAAAAGTGTATTAAAATGTTGCGAATTGCCAAAATTAATTGACATTAATTAATGACTCTTCTGGGACCATATAATGTGTGAATTTTTGTCAATTTTCCGCAGGCGATATCTCGGGAGTCCCGAGAAATCGTGTACGATCGCGCGCGTGCGAAACCTCCCGAGTCGGGAACCAATCACCCAATGAGCCGATTCGGTTGTAACTAGGACCCGAAATCTCTGACCAGGAACTATCTGTTTAGCCTCATTCCCATTGCCTATCGTAATATTTTGCTAGGGTTCTTTTTTTGAATTAATTATGCAGCATTTTTGTTCTTAGGCGACATTGGTACAGGGACGTGTCCAAAATTTGGTTTTGGGGGGCACCAATATAGAAAATATTGAGCCAAAATCACCCTAAAAGCCGGAAATGTTAGCGATTTAGGGCATTTTTTTGGGTAAAATACCCTTTTTTTTGGGAGTCGGGGAGGGGGCACGTGCCCTATAACCCTGAACAACCACTATATACCGCCTTGCTTTGATAGCCTTTAAATCAGGCCCCAGCCAAATATTAGAGCTAGATGGAAACTTCTTTCGCCTAATTTTTGGGGCCACCACCTAGAGCATTTTTATTAGTTAAAATTATTAATTAAGTCAAAAAATGTACGCACCTTACTAGTAAAATTACGTTGGACACCTTTACGTGATTAGTTACTTAAACTAGTTCATTAAAAGTCATTTTTGAAATTTTTGGCGGCAATAGTAAGAATTACAAATAGGCTAAACAGATAGTTCCTTCCTGGTAAAATCTTTTGATTGATACCGTTTACAACAGAATCGGTTCCTCGGGCGGGTCCCGAGAATCGCGTGCGGAAAATCGATGTTTTTGAAACTTTGGGGTGAGTAGTCACCCCAACTGAATTTGTGTTTTGCGACACGGGGCACGGGCTATCAGATGCTTGCATTTAATATCGGATAGCCAGTTCTTCGATTGCGTTTAATTGGAAGAGGGCATCCAGGTTTTATAAGTTAACCAAAATAAATTAGACATCTGCCATAGACACACTCTTTTATATTTGATCAAAATATATAAAATATGGTGTACAGTGTGTTATATATTCATATATTTATAAAACAAGTAAACTAGACAATTATAAAGCTAGTTTACTCTGTATAAAGTATATTACTGTACATTATTATGCTCCTGTCGACTTACGTTGGTTAAAAAAGCAACAACTACAAGCCTTTAGGATCCAGAGTAAAGTGAGGATGAGATATGGTCTAACGGTTAATTGGGATAACAATGCTTTGTTTTATTTATAATCAAATTATAATAATTTTCGGTCGCTTGGAATGTTGCGTAGTATAAAAAAATCTTACTTTGATTTTATTGGGATTTTCAGAGAGCATAGCGTTTCCGCTAAAAGTGTTGAATTGATACAGTCACTTCTGGAGTTAGATCCTAAAAAGAGATGTACATCTAGTGACGTTCTCGATGATTTACGAGAAATAATAAGCTGCGAACATTCACTGTTCTGTGATTCAAATTTGCAGGTAACTATTTTAACACTGTTGTATATACAATATATACAACATACAGCTTTATACACATATTATATATATTTATTTAAGTATTTATTCGCCATGAAATGAAACTGGCATTCCAGCGCCTTGTGCGTTTCTGCGCGGAATGTCCATACAAAACAGATGTAAAATGAAAATCGGTTTTGATGGGTGGATGTGTGGGTAAATATCCTCGTTTCCTTAATATATCCATTAAATCCATTATATTCTCCTACCAATTTCTTATCATTTTTATCCATAACATGTTATTTTTTTCTCCTAATCATTTTTCAGGGCTGAATTTGAAGTGGTAACGCAAAATCAATGCTATCTAGCGCAATGTTAATTTAAATGTGCACTTCAGAAGCAATTCAGATAAGCGTCAGAATGTGTTCAGATAGATTTCAGATATATCAGATTGTGTTTAGATAGGAGTTCAAAAAATGTTCAGTTAAGCTTGTGTGCAGACAAGTTTTCAGAATGTGTACAGACAAGTTTTCAGAAAATGTTCAGACAAAAAAGATAGCATACAGAATTCA
This sequence comes from Pogonognathellus longicornis, assembly GCA_034694085.1. Taxonomy (NCBI): domain Eukaryota; kingdom Metazoa; phylum Arthropoda; class Collembola; order Entomobryomorpha; family Tomoceridae; genus Pogonognathellus; species Pogonognathellus longicornis. The sequence goes on along the minus strand of JAQFYB010006067.1, from coordinate 7,850 downwards.
GATCAGATAAGAAAATACAGTTACAGATGCGCAAATACTGGGGTCAAGCAGAAGAATGAAGATTTGAAGAGTTTCAGACACAAGACCATTCCCTCATTTGAAGAAAACAGAAAATATCCTACGAGCTTTGCTCGGAACTGTTATCGTAATGCCATAGCGTAATTCAGTTGTGTTTCAGCACCATATCATTTTAAAATTTTAAGTTTTTGGTATGTATGTTCGAAAAGTGCTTATATAAGTTGAACTACTTATGTAAGTTCGTTATTCTAACTGCACACTAAGAAATTAAGATGAGCGCATATGATATTCTGACTGGAACGCGAAAACTTTAGAATTCATATATATTATAAACATTATTATGCTTAGTGGCTTAGTTTTCTGCATAATATGGTCTAAATAATGTTGGGAACTGAAACTAATCTTTTTTGCTTTCATGATAGGTTGTTCCTGATTGCCTGCCGGGAACAGAAAGACCTGCTATTAAGAGAACTCATTCAGACAGTTCCAGTCAAAATTTGGGTGACATGTGTGTGGCAGACGTAGAAGCCATCTTGACGAAAGGAGTGGAAGTTTCCAGTGATGATGATGTATGCACCATTATTTACAACTATCACCAAAATCGTAGCTAAAAAGGCAGTGGTATGACTGATCTTGCGAATCTTGAAATAATACATGCAAAAATATTTGTTTTTGTTAATTTCAATTCTTGATTTCGAGATCAGTAGCCCTGTTGCGCTATATATTTCTGTGCTGCTATAAGTACAGTACATTTAAATAAGTTAGGGCGGAGTTTGATTGGGCGCATTCGGATTTTTTTTATTTTAACAGGAGGAAAAAAACTTAGTACACGAGCCGCCAAGAAAAGTCTCCAGATGTGCTCAGAATTCGGCTACCTCACACATAAAATTTTTTCGGGTAAAAGAGGATGCTAGGGTTTTGACGGTTGGGGATTTAAAAAATTTGCATGATATTTATTTACAAAACAAAGCTAATGGAAACGCCATTTTAAAAACTGCAGATTCGCTGCCTAGTAGGATAAATAATTCTATTATGCCACTATTGCCGCCGGGCTCAGGTTTTCAATTTGAAATATCCAGTGTGGGCGCTATGAAAAAAAATTGAAGCGCAATTTACTGCTGAGATAAATTGCACACTAGGAAAACAATAAAGGTATCGTATTTAATTAACGACTCATAGCGCACAGTAATTACATTAATTGCAGCGGGTGCGTTCAATGCGTTAAAAAGTTATCAGAATTATTAACAACAGTAGAATAATGATTGCACTGAATCATATTTTGGTCAAAGATCTTATGATAACGTACGCTGAGATACGATACTAGGCATTACAAGGTCTACAGGGTGCTGGTGTAAGAATGTCCCGATATTTTCAGTACGGTTTTTTTAGAAAAATACCGGAAACGACATTGCAGCAATGAAATTAAGAAGCCCCTGCGTGACTGACCGCTGCTGTCAGACAATTCAATTTAAACAACGGTTTATTGACATGGCAGATGTTTCATGGAAATTTTATTCAAAACGAAAGTGTCTCTATATACATACACTGTCAAATGGAGAATACTATAATTGTAAAAGTAGCGATAAGCTACTATAATACAATATAAATCAAATACCAGACTGACTGTGTATTACTGAAACTGGCATGCATTGTCGACTCCGGGCAAAAAGTACAAATGCTGTGTAATATATTGTAATGTGTGTAGGTACATTGTTTGTTGTTTCTTTGTGGACATTTTATTTTTACATGTTAGCAATACTATACCGATATTTTCGTTTTGAAAAACATTTCCAGGTACATCATGCTAATGCAATGGTATGGTTAAATAAATCAAATTACATACAAGCTAATCTTGCAGGCAGGAGTTAGCAGAATGGACTAGAAAACTTCAGACAATCTGATTGATGATGATTTACACAAATATTATAAATGGCAAACCCCTTCGCATCAATTAGGTATTTTCAACTTAGGGGCTGAGACTGAGCTTGCAAAGCTCTGTATTTGTAAACACATTTCAGTGGAATTGAAAAATTCAATTTTAATATGTGTAGTAGGAGAGGAGTTTTAAGTAAAGAAAATAAGATGCTACTTGTGTTCCGTCAGAAACAGTGATATTGCTTTACTATGTTATATAATATGATAAACTTCAAGTTTTCAAACAATTAGTAGATTTAGGTAGGACTTTTGATTTTGCCTTGAGACAATATTAAAAAAGGAACGAATACACGGGAACCTTAGATTATTAGTTAGGGTAATACAGAGAGTCTAGTTTTGTGGATTATTTCCTTCATTTACACAGTACATGGGAAAGGAAGATCGGGTCATTAAGAGGTGAGTGTTTAGGTTACACTGAGTGACAGGTTATTTATTGTAAGGCTCCAATCGAGTCCTTATAAAAGAGTAAATGTGTGAGTTTATTTTTTCTTTTACATTTGTTATGTTATGCATATATATACAATACGTTCAACATAATTTCCAATATAATAATGTAATTTAATGATGGCTTAATTTAATTTGTCCGTGCATGAAGATATGTATGATAACAATTTCTTCTGCTCATGAATTTTTGTTTAGGAATTTGCAAATCATACGGCGCTGTCAAATTCAAATTATCGTCGCATCAAAGAATTGTTTTTGTTGATCAAGCGATCATTGAAAACTCTCAGCGTGGTTTAGTCTTCGGTATGTATACGCTGCTTCGGTTGTCGCGAATAATTAGAGTAAAAAGAATATTCAGTATTGTCTCAATGACAAAAATTAAACAAAATGTAAAGTATGTTATTTGCTAAACTGACAAAATTGATTTCAGTTTTTTTGTGTGTTTAAAGTATGAAAGTGTGTGTTTTTGTGTCAAAAAGTCAAAACCCCAAAATGCAGAAATCGCCGCTCTGCTTGTTGAGTATTTCAAAAAGTTCAATACATCACTAAACGGGATATACTGCAAAGAAAATTATCGCTGCTGTCGCCGTACGCCTCATTTCACTCTCACTTCTCCGCTGAAGTGAATGAGTCGCCGCAAAAGCTCTGCAAACTACAATCATCCAACATCACAAAAAAGCCAACAAACAAAAAACGCCAGCTATTGGACGCGTCGCGGCCATATCCTATTTGCAATGTATGTTCGGTATGGATCCCTGAAATCATCAATTCGCAACTTCGTCGCCCAAGGTTTCATCTCATGGATGAATATCGTAGCAGTGGTAGTAAATTGTGTGAGTAATTGAGTACACTTCAATCATTTGCGCATTCACAACATATCCTTCCTTACCAGAATTGCTCAAAGAATAAGTGTAAAGTTTGGAGTGTTCGCGTGCAAAAATGGTTTCATGGAATGATTGAAATAAATACATAGTTCGCAAATTTTGATAAACTTACAGTAAACGTGTACAGTTGCGTTTGGTCCTCAAATAAAATAAAGTAATTGTTGAGGCTGAGTGAGAGTGCGTAAAGTGTTGGTTGGTATAAGATGAAAGAAAGTATATATTACATAAATTAATTTTCAGCGTTTTTTGTTTTGTTACTTAATGTTATTGTACTGATTAGTACGAAATGATATCGAAATAAAATGCAGCTAATCCAACATACGTGTAATAGTGCGAGACACAATGTGTGCTGTTTTTGTATAAAACTAGTTAGACAGCAATCACACTGTGCCCCGTACTTTTACAGATATGTTGTCCATGAGATTTTGATCGCAAAATAAAATCCTCCGTAATGTGGCTAACAGTTATTGTTATTGTTTGATGCAAGATATGATCAGCCGTGCGCTGCTAATTTAAGTGCGTACGCAATGTGCTTTAGGGATTCTATTTTCTTTAGACTATTTGTAGATACGTATTCCATCTTTTCCCATTCTATCGTATAACTCTAGATATGTAACCCAAATGTATCTATTCTGTCCTGGTAAACTAATTCGTTATAGTAAGTAATTTCTGTACGCAATTATTACAAATATAACAAAAAATTGCATGTTTATTTTTTAAATTCTGCTTCTTGGAATCTTTTCATCTTTCTTATCAAAACCATTAATAAAAATAAGAAATAGTACAATGATTCTTTGACGAGTTCCAGTTCTTCAAGCCAAACTAAATTACTCTATATCATCTATTTGTCTATCAGTTATCAATTAATTATTGTATTTTTACCATTTTTCTCATTCCTTGAAATATTCTTCTTACTTTCAAACTTGCAATACAGTTGGTTAATTTGCTTTCTGTAAATGTTAGCGCTAAGCACAGACGCGATGCGCTAACCGCAGTTTAATTAAACTGAAGTATATTATGTATGTATTTGTGAATATATGCAAATGCAAGTAGGAAATACGATGATTTAGAGTTAAAATAATCCCAGTTCAGGTGCAGGCGTCGCAATTCGAGTGTGTCAAAGCGTTAAACTTTTTTCTTCTATATACTGATCGTAGTATTGAACTCATTAAATATTTCAGATCTACAAGCTTCCGAAGGGTCAAAGGGTAAAGGGCTTGATGACGATGTCAGGGTCGATCACTTTCCGATTTCGAGCCATAGGACAAACCATTCGTATTTTGTTTTGATGACCTGTAGAATGGATTTGATAAAACCTAGGGCTAAATTCCCTAGTCTTTTGTTTTATTCTGGTCTAAACTTCGCTTTTTGTGTTCGACTTGCGATATACTAGTAGAAAACTTCCCATTGTTGTCCTGATTGCCGTAGGAGGTTATTTCACTCATTTAGATAAATTCAAATTCATCCCCCGATGACATCTATTTAGGTAAGTAATAGGTAAGCTTTGAATATTTTAAAAAATATTTCAAATTGTAATACCCACTACCCACGGCATTTGGAAAATTCACCGCAGCATGGGCAATTTATTTATATTGAAGAAACTCTGAAACTCAAATGCTAATTTGAAGAAAACAACATTAAAGTTCTTCGAGGGCATCAAGTAGAGGCATCTTAGATGAGACATAGAGGTGTAATAAACATTAAACAAATCTATAGGTATAAAAAGTAGCTCAGGAACAGCATTATTCAATTGACACAAGTCTACTTCTGTTCAAATAGTTTCTTTCTTTGGAATCATTTATTTATGATTTGTCGGATTACTGCATTGGAGCGTTTTATCATCATCAATTCATTATTAGTTGCATTTGATGTTATATATAACTGTTAATTAATGCATATAAATAATTGATATCAAATCACACTAAAATGGTTGGTTATTAAGGCTTGACATATGCGTGAACCAAAGGGAGTGCCAGTGCACCCCAGAATGTATCATTATCAGAGGGAGGATATGTCTTGTGTATGTAATTAATTACATAAACTTTGCATTGAAGATAATAGAAAACAAGATGCTTCCTTTCTTTGTTTAATGTCAAAACAAGCTTATACGCAAAGTTAGATATTTTTACATAATATTTTCCTCGTTAGGACATATTATTACATAATTTTGAACGTTAGCACTTATTTTTACACATTTGGCTCATTTTTAGCTTACAGCATATAATAATGGCTCCAAGGGTGTGCGAAGCGGCGGAGTAATATGGCACGTGTCCCCCCACGAACTCCCAAAGGTATTTTACCATAAAAGCGAACAAAATCGCGCTACGCATGAATTTCATACTTTGTAGGTTTTTGGCATTGGTAGCTCAATATTAGAATGCTTAAGACGAAGAAGGGCGAAGGCGAGGTGATTACTCATGTGAATGAAACACCCCTTTGAAAAATCCGAGATCCGCCACTGAAATTCATTATAAAATGCAGAAACACTTCTTACACGTGCGTGAGGCGATTTTTCAGATATTTTTACTTTCCACTGCATCCACATGTAATTTCTCATTCGATTAAAATTGACAGTAACATTTAAAAAAATTTAAAGGGCTTTCGGATACGCTAATGCTATATAAAACTTTCTTTGTCATACTTAAAACCATTTTAGTGTAAATTGACCTGTAAGGTTGTAACCTCTTTTTCATCTCTAAAAATGTTGTGCGCTCCCCTAAAGGGCGATTGTAGGGGCCGTAACCTATTGCGATTTGGTTTCGGTTAGGAAACCAAACGTTGTAGGTGATTTTGAAAGATAAGTATCGCGCAAAATATTTGACCCAATATGGACTAAAGTCAGCATAAAATGCATGAGCTTGGCGCGTAGCAAAAAAAAACTTGATTTTGTGCAATTTTAAGGTAAAATGACCTATTTTTTAAGTTTCGGGGGGGGGGGCACGTGCTTTATTGCCCTGCCGCTGGGTACAACCTTGAGCAGAAGTAACGAAGTAACATCTCTGTAGGTTCCGGACTGTTTCGCCTTGACTTATAATGTTAGATATCTTAGAATCTACAGGGACAAATCCAAGAATTTCACAGGCGGACTAATCCTAAAAAGGTTGAGTATAAGAGTATATAATTCAGGGTTGGCATTTCCAAGTACGTAAGCATGATACGCGTAAAAATACGAAAAATTATGGAATAATATGTCAATATGCGACAAAACATTTGTGGAAAATTAGACATGTTTCACATACAGCTCCAGATATCTGCCAGCCTGCCACCGTGCCACCTCAGACGGTGAAGCCGCATGACAAAGCGGTTCCAAAAGGTGCAAGCTCAGACGGTCATTCATTCTCTATCCTTTACAGTTTACACGGTAATCCCTGAAGTTCGATCCAGATGTAGTCCTTCTCCGTAAACCATAAATTCTGTACTCGAACGAATATATAAGATCCAATTTTTTCAATGTTGTAATTTGTACTCCGAATAGAGTTTTAAGAGAGACATGTGAATAAATCAAACCGATGTGGAGCCCAGTAATGACTTATTGTGTACTTCATAAGGCACATTGACCTAAGTTGCAGAAAAATAAAAACTCATATTAGTTCCCCCTTATGGGGTTATGGGTAATGTTTTTTTTACTGGGATGAACACAGAATTTTCATTTTTGCACCGATTTTGAAGGAACCATTTTTAAAAAATGCTTAAATACTTGAACTACACGTTCAAAGTATAAAAAATCAAATAGAAATTTTAGTGCTTCAAAAAAAGTTTCTTGAAAATGCATTTTTCCCAAAAAAAATCATATTTATGATAAAACCAAACGAAAGAGCATGCTAAATAACGTTTAAAAATGTTGGTTATACTTTCTCATTGTATTTATTTTGCAATTTTTTTAAAATTGTAAACTTATATACCATATTATACTATATACCAAACGGTAGGTCAAACGGTCAAAGATTGACATCAACCCTTTTAGACGTTATTTAGCATGCTCTTTCGTTTGGTTTTACTGGTACCTTTTGTTGGAAAAAATGCATTTTCAAAATTTGAAACTTTTTTTGAAGCGCTAAAATCGGTTTAGAATTTTTTATATTTTGGACGTGTAGTGCAGGTTTTAAGCATTTTTTAAAAATTATTCCATCAAAACTGTTACAAAAATGAAAAAGTTATGATCATTTAGGTCATATGACATTGTTTGACCTTGACCGTTTGGGATTGGTGAATTTTTTTTAGTAAAACTAAAAAATTTTCGTTAGACTTTCTCACGCATTATTTGATATTTGCAGCAATTTTCGCAAATTGTGACCTGATAACCTTGTTTAGGTCAAAAGGTCAACGATTGAAATCAACCCTTTTAAACGTTATTTAGCATGCTCTTTAGTTTGGTCTTTTCCTAAATAAAATGTGTAAAGCAAGCATTAATTCTTGCCTAGCATAGGGTAAGCTCAAATATCACATGCTTCGTTGCAAGTGCAATGCACAAGTTTATATTATTAGAGCATATTCCGTCGCCACGTAATGAGCATATACCAGAGTCTACCACACAACTCACAGCTGATTTGAAAAATCTCATTTTTTGAA
>JAQFYB010006066.1:0-12878 GCA_034694085.1 Pogonognathellus longicornis | reverse complement strand
CGAGTCGGGTTCGGGCATTAAATTTTCGAGTTCGGGCGGGTTCGAGTTGGAAAATATCTGCCCGTTACCACCTCTACTAGGAAGCTACAATATGTAGGTACTGTTTGATACAAAACTTTAACAATCAATTATTTTTAACATGTTACAATTTTTTAATTACTAATACATATAACACAATGTTTACTAATACACGGTCCTTCGAAATGATTTGATTTGACTTTATTTGATTGACAACACTACCCAGTTCTGAACTGCTCTCTCACAGGTGTCCCAATAAACCCTTCACCAAATCACTATCTATAGATAACATGTCTAATGATAACTACCACTGGTTTAGCCAGGGGAAAGGGGGCAACCCCCCCCCCCCCCGAAATTCGGAAAAACAGGTTATTTTACCAAAACAGTATATATCTGTATAATCGCGAAATTGAAAATAATTGAAACTATCTATTTTTTGATAAGAAATTCCTTAAAATTTCGAAAATTTACCCTCACCGATTCAGATGAAATTTTTACAGTTCACAATTTTATGCTTAACACGAAAGTAGAGTGTAGTTAAATTTCCAGGAAAAAATTTATTAGGGCCTAAAAAAATTCAAACCCGCAGTAAAGTCTTCAAATTTTACAGTTTTATTTTTCAACTTGACATTTGACCCTTGAATTTTCAAACGATTTGGATGAAATATTTTTTTCTGAACTCGCAGAAAGATTCTTTACAAAACCATGTAGGGTAGGTTAAAACCCTCTGGGGTGTGCTGGGGACGGGTTCAATCATTATGTCCAACCCTGTCTATTTTTGCGTTTGTGTTGATTATTTGTAAATTGTAACTATAAGTTTAAAAATAAGAAGGCATAAATAAATATATGCCACAGTTTCGTTTTGCCAGGAAAATAGAATCATAATTCATAGCAATATCATGCTAGATATTCGTACAGTGTATGTATAATCATAGCTTTAGGTATGAAATAATCAATTGTTACAGAAATTTTTAAATAGGTACTTATTTACGTGTCTACAGACAAAATGCCAAGGTGGGTAGCGGTACAGCGGTAGTACATTAGCAACAGCGTGTCGTAAAACAAAGTATTACAGATTTTCACCCTGAGGATTTTGTTCCTGAATTGTTGGACTAATGAGTTTGTTTCTACTGAAGTCATTAGTAAAGTACACCCGATTATGAAACAAGTAACTGCCTGGGGGAATAAAAGACTGATTGAAGTTGTCTCACATTACTCTTCTGCAAAAGTTAATCATAGCCTTCTATTATAATATGACAGTCTCCTACAAAGATACCGTAAAATACAACAAGGTTCACACAAGCCATGGAGGAGAATATGAGGAGGAATTCTCAGATTAAATTATTCTGCGCTTACACTAATTAATTCCCCATTTCATTTAAACAAGTAATGTAGACACAATGTCATAAAGTTAATAGTGATAATGACTCTCCAATTTCCTGCCTATACACACATGTACATACAGAAGAAAATTTTGTCTTCAACTTCCTTTACATGAAATGTTCATATTCATGATACACTATACAATATATTATATTTTGTCTAGTTAAACTGACTATACATAAATTGCATCATACACTCCAGTTTGATTTACAATACTCTAAATTGTATACACTAAAAAATAATTAAGCCATTCAAACTGAATATATGTATCGAAAGACACAGACACTGATAATCTTGAGAGGATCAATGCTTAATTGTGTCAAAGGAACGTGAACAGCGGACAGACAGAAAATTGAAACCCATGAAGTATCTACCGATACTTTATGGATCTATCGACATATAAATAAATCTAGTGCAACTTACTGCAAAATAAAAATGCAAGCAGGCAAACCTGATTTTACGGTAATGATTAAGACGTGTAGGACAACAATTGCTAGAGCGTTGTGAGAAAAGTGCTAAGAAGTTGTGTTCCCATTTATCGGTTTAATGTTTCATCGAGGTAAAACAAATTGAGAAAAGTGGTAGGAACTCTATTCTATTTCATGAGGACAAAAGTTAAAATTAAGGTTGAGTCAGTCACGACCACATATGACAGTTATTTGGAAGTTGGTTTAATGTTGTTTTAGTTTATATGGGTTTACTTTGTTCTCTAAAGTTTACTTTGTCTCTACACAATTATTGACTTCATTACTGTCTTTGACGAATTTTAGATAAGTTTGAATTTGGAATGATGGTTGTTTGTAGTCACGATTGACTACAGCAGGGAAGATTCCTTTATGCTTGAAACTATATACATTTTATTTATATTAAAAGTCTCGGTATAAATTACATGCACTATATGCACCAAACTACGTATTCCTATATACCTAGAAGATGTTTGCTTCATGCATTGCATTCCGTGCCTCTAACTTGTGGTTGGAATCCGCAACTGCAAGTATATGAGGCTTCTCTAAACCAAGATGTTACATATCACATTACGTAACACTTGTCTTAAATATAAGATTCACCATGTACGTTATTTTATTAGAACATAAAGGTAACTGGTACTTACTCGCATATAATGTAAGCATGCCTATAAATTACAGCTGTACTCAAGATGAAAGGCTTTTGAAAGTTTGTTACTTACAAGCAACACTTTTAATGAAAGCAACTTTGTATAAACTAATTTGAAGCTTAGCAAGCAACAATTAATTGTTTATTAATTTTATTATGTAAGGATTAAATTGTTTATTGATGAATCTGCGAAGAATGGTTTAGCATAAATGTATGTAAACTTATTGACATTACCTTAGAGGTTGATGAAATTATCGGAAGTACTCGACAGTGTTGTTAAAGAGCCTGTTGTAATTCAGATGACAATGACAAAACGTCCAGGTGAAATTTACACACCTGTTGTAGAGTGGCTACAAAATGTGTTTTTGGATTATGTAGAATGAAATAAGCTGGAGACGAACCACTTTTTGTTATTTATAATTGAACGAATGGTAAAGTTGAGAATTTTTCGGTGTGAGTGAAGTGTTTGTGTGTTGTTGTGACAAGGAACTATGAGAAGGGAATAAAGCTAATGGTAGACTGAAGTTGAGACGTATCGGAGTGTAGCCTCAAAGATTTACTGGTTGTTTTCTATCTGGACAGGTCGGGTAGGGTGTTGGAGGATGTAGGGTTGTCTGTCAATTCGGTCGAAGCGGTCTCGTCTCTTCGTAGTCTCACCTGCTGCTTTTCCTTTGCAAAAGACAGGGAAAACGACTAGTGTCTCTGTTTCTTCCTAACCTTTTCCAGACTTCCAGACTATTTTGATGTGGCTATATAATGTATACTGTGTTTTTCCGGTGGCGAGCGATATGCTGCTACTATTTGGTCTAAGTGATGTGTGTCCTGTGTTTGTTTGACAAAGTCAGCCCAGTAATGTACCGATAGACTTTTCTTTGGTTCTCTTTGTCCAGGAAAGCTGGAAAGGCCTTTATAATGGAGTATTGAAAAGGAGAGTGAAATTCAACTAACTAGCTGGACGAACAGAAACATACAACAGTGCCCTATGAAATTTCTCTTGTGCCCTTCTGCTACTATGTACAGAACACACGTATTGCATACATACACACATACTCCACTGTGAAAGTGCACAGATAGTTTGCCATTTTCCCTTTGCTAACGGGCTATTCGCAACTTTCTTCATCTTTCCATTCTGACGTTCCCTGACTGACATGCGCTACCTTCTTCAAGCCCTACTCCTGATGTCCTGATACATTATTTCCGATTACGCTTTTTGAAAGCACAAACTGCAATTAGGAACTCGCAGAAAATTCCAAGAACTACATATATTGTAATGGACAAAATTGTAGATAGGTATTCAGTTGTCGAGATGATGGTTGCTACCTGTAGCCTGTCATTTTAGTGTATGGTCTGACGCTATTTCTAATGTACTGTCCCAAAAACATTTCACTGATTAATTCTTTATAGATAATACAAATAGATGCCCGAGATTCCCTAAAATATTGCTGTTTATGGAGAACCTGGAGAAGAAAAGTATTCTATCAAAAAGTACGAGTTCGTACTCAACTACCATCATTCATTCATATCAGACTCTTGCTTCTGCTGCCGGATGAATGAATTATGTGTATATAAGTAGTACATAATATTCTCACATTTCATGTAGTACCTACCTAAACTCTGTACATTAGTGCTGAGTAGGTATTTTTAGACACACATCTTTTACTCTCATGACATGACACACCTAATTTTTCAAATGTAGCAAGCGAGTGTGGTGTATATAGCAATTCGTTTGACTGAACAGCGTAGCAAAGGTTCTCTGTCAAGACGGAATGTGAAAGATACAGAACGAAAGTCTGGTTGCTTGAACCAGCTATACAATGCTTTCAAGATATTCCGAAAAGCACTTGCGAATCTACTGGTAAATGCTTTTCATTGCTTTCTTTCGCTGTATTGCTAGGGTTAATTACCCGAATGAGTGTACCGAAAGGTAATTACTTTACAAAAGGGTTAGAGTGAACATATTTTACAGAGCCCTTCCTATTATTTAACAACTCTTTCTCTAAAGATTGCATCATAAACCACTCATTCACAGTAAACAACATCAAGCCATTTTATTTCATCAAATAAAACCGAATATTTTACTACAGTTTTACTTCCAATTGCGATGTAATAGTTCATCCTATCATAAACGGCAAATGTACCACAGACTTGTACAACACACACTTGTAAAGTGTGTGGGTACTTATGACTTATACTACAATTCAATTCATAACGCTAAAAAAGCCTTTACAGTCAGTTCTTCTATTATACTAATCCGGACTTCCTTCATTTTCTTTTACACGGCTTAGCTAAATATGTTACAGATCATTTTATAAAACGGTGCTATGTAGAACATATTAAAATTAATGAGGCAGTAGACCTTGCTCAGTTATTCACAGTTATAGGTACTCGATAAACTGTTTGACCTTTGACATTCAACATTTACGTTCGCTTTGAACAGCTAGGTACTTACTATATTTAATACCTACCAATACAATTATGAGCCCATGAAATGAAAAATAAAAGTGCAAACATGTCACAATCTTCTTTTATTTGCTTAATACTTTGGATTGCGATTGGTGTCACATGAGTTTATTTTTGGTGTCAGTTGAATTGTCGACTACTGCTTTGTGTGTTAAACACAATATTATTTATTGACAAAGGCAAAGTGTGCTAAGGAAGTGAAAAGTCAGAGAAGCCTTTCATATATGTAAATAATGCGATTAAGTAGACAACAATGAGATTCTAATATACCTAGGTATTGTTTGTTGAGTAAATTGGCCAATAAACTATATAAAAGTTACACAATATGTGTACCTATTTACGTGTACCTACTGAAGGAAAAAATCCTGATTAGTTTTACTATTTGTACTTGTACCTACTGTACTCAATCATATAGCAAAAAATACTCAAGAGTCAAGACATATCACAGAGTTGTAAGAATCATTTTTCATGTGTACCTTGAATTAGTCAACTAATTCTTTTCTTCTGTATACAAATAAGATTTAAATAGAATTTTCTTAGAAATAATAATTTCCTTTTAAGATTTTATTTGGTTTCCCAGATTGCAAGCAAAAGGACTGAACATGTACCGGGTCGGACATAATGATCGTCCCCCTATCCGCAGCATACCCCAGAGGGTTCAAACGAAGGTGCTCGAGAGTGTTTGGTAGAAATTCTTTTTCCGAGTCCATGATATTTAATCTAAATCAGTCGAAAATTAGAGCTCAAATTAGAAGAAAATTTCAAAACCGCTGTGAATTCATTTATATGTCCTGTTTTATTTTTCAACCTGACATTTGACCTAATTTTCTACCGATTTATTTGAAATTGCATCTGGAGTAGCAAAAAGATTCTCTTCAAAACACTGTCGAGCAACTTCGTTGGAACCCTCTGGGGTATGTTGGCTTGTTGGGGATAGGGGAGTTCATTATATCCGACCCTGTGCCCTGTAGTGCATTGCACAATTATACTATTTGTCTCTTTTCAATAATAATTAAATATAAACTTAAACCTCCGGAAATGTAATAGACATAGGACTTAGGGACCACCAGCATTCATGTATTATGTATAGGCATAACTAACAAAATAAAAGCTGTACTTGACAAAATATATTTTTAGTATATCTAAACTGAATAATATTGTCTTTCATCTTTTTGATATCGGAAGCAGTCTTTTGAGAAAGTATATTTGACCTAAGAGCGTATGGTATTGGTACAACATGAAAATAAGATTCAAAGGGATTTATTTAATCTTCTTATGTGTCCAATAACTACGATAACATGATAAGGGTAGTGCCAGTAGTACCCTGCCACTCATTGCAGCTACTTTACTATGGCTTTAATATAAAATTATTTACTTACCTACCTACTACCTACATATCAATTGCATACTTATTGTATACGCATACTCATAAAGGTATATTGATTTACTTCCATTTAGTTTTGCATATAGGTTTAACAAAACATACATTCAACAATGCATTCTCAAATGCTCCATAGATGTACAATAGCAAATGGAACAGAAAGAAAATGAATTTATTTACTTAACTTTTAAAACGACTCATCTAAAAATAGTGTTCTTCACTTTTTTTCAAAATGCTCTCTTTAACTTTCTAAAACAGCGATAAGTGTTTGTAAATAGACATGGAAGTGTCTGGGTAATATCCCGCAGTAATAACTATTAGTCAACAGCTATAGCATTTTAGTGAACATTGGGGATCCTGAACTTCTTCCTGGTTTATTTGCTCTAGAAAGTGAAGGAAACTGGAAGGATAATTGGAAGAATGGAAACTGTTCCACCAAAAGCAGAAAACACTTTCGTGAGTTTACCGTACGCCGTCATTGTAGCTTCTCCTGGAAAAGATAAGACTAAAGATAAAGATTTCTTTCTTAGATCTTTAGGAAGGTAAGGTAGCTGCAACTCAGATCGACCAAAAATATTTTTTTCTTTGTAAATCCTTTGTTTTCTTCGCTTTCTTCAAAGCTCAGTCAATGAATAGAAGAAGGGACTGAGTAGACTGAAGTGAGAATCAATCAACTATTCACTCACTCGGCTCACAGTTCAATTCACTCTGTCAACTCGATAGCTTCCACTGAAAGAAAGCAAATAGAAAAGCCACAACGTATGACTTTCATTCTTTTAAGCCAGTCTAACGATTCATACACATGTATTATGTATACTAAATATATACACTAAATATATACTACATATATACTTTCTTACCTGCAAACAGCCTCACTACCATTAGCGTCCTTTATCTGCAAACTCATGAAAACTACAATGTTGTAAATAGAACATTTCTTCCAAAGGCTGTTCCCATGTTCCCAATGTACTTACTTTACTCGTTCTTTATTGAAAAATCAAATAAAACTACAAATAAATATTTTTAAATGTTAAGTTAAACACACTCTGTCAATAACGACAATGTGTTTTACTAAAAGCAAGGAAGATTAAATATGATCTTTCCATTTTGATTGTCAACATCGGCATACTAGTATCTAGTATGGTTTTGAATAAAACGGTTTTAGGTAATGTACATACATGACGTCTGCACATTAGGGGAGGGGGTTTATGAAAACTGACCGTCAAAAAAAGTTGGGGCAAAAGGGTTTCGGGGTGCATACTTTGCGACCACCTTTAGTATCTCTCGTAATTCATCTCTCATTCCTTTGCAAAACATTTAATAGATCCCGTAACAAGCAAAACCGGAAAGTTGAATAGGATTAAATTTTTCCGTTTTCTTGCTATTTCAAAAAGTAAGCGTACCTTTGAGTATTAGAATGGGCTTAAAGTATCGTAGCAAATAAATTACAGCCGATGGTACAATCCAATGTAATTGGTACAAGCTACCGCCGAGGCGCAAAAGGCACCACAATAGAGCCAACTGAAGGAGTAGGTACAAATAAAACTTATGACCACGTCCATTAAAGATTTGATTCCGGTTTTACCTTCTTTAGTAGAATTAGATACTTAATAACAAATAGGTTTAATGTATTCAATTTTAAATGAATACCCAGCATAAATGGAGGGTGTTGAAACATGAGATAATGACATGGGGTTTATGATTTCATGACTTTGCAGACGCAAATACTGGGGACAAAAAGGCCCAAAATTGCAGACGCAATAAATGCACGTTCCCTTAAGAAAGATGTGTTTTAAGGAAGTTGTTGCTAGCATCACCTGTGCTAGGATTGAAAAGTGATTTTAGATTTTGTTGCAGTATTCATAAAGACGGGAAGCTTTTACGTAAAGTGAAAGCATTTTGCTTTTACATCTTATTAAGGTAAGCGAGATTACTACTTGGTTGCTTTGCGTATGTAAATATTTGGTGTGTTGTGGAGGTGTTGTAGTAAGATTACTAATGGTCGTATCTGTACTCTGTACAGGATGGATACAAGCCCAACCTGAGGAGTAACTTTGTTTTCTTGACTGAGGCAGCTCTTGTGATGTGTTTTACGACTTGATTTGGTAAGTAAATACAGTAGTAACTAGAAAGAGATGGATAGTGAGAAAGTGGATACATAGATAAGACATTACGAGACAGGTAATAACATTTTTCCCTTTGAAAGGGTGGGCATAAAAAATACCACACGCACACACACACATGAACTAATACACTTTCGCCACTCCAGTCCAGCTCCAGCTGTGCCAAGAATGTGTGTTTGGAACAGGGGAAAGATGTATGGACAGATCTGAGACTGTTCTCAGTTCTCACGCAGTGGAATACATCAAATGCGGGTATTTATAACATAGTGGGTGTGTGTGGAATGACACTCGTGCATTACTGAATGCTGCATTACATAACGGAGCGTAGCAAAAACACAACCAACTCAACCAGTCCACGGAGAATAGAATCGATTGACACACAATGCCGCTCACGCTCAACTTGAGAATAATGAATATAACAAAGAAAACAATGGCAGAGTCTGGAGGTGAGTCTCGAGGTGACTCAAAGAGCCTTTGCAGATGGAATGGGGGACGGTAACAAGAGACGTTTGAGACAATTCCAGACAAAAAATGAATTGGATTTTGCAAGATGAGACGTGAGAACTGATGCACTTAGGTCGGAACAGTATACTAGAAATTCATAACACAACCCAAATAAAATACGTACTTATACTTGTACACACCTCTTATAAATATGAGAACTTTATTTATAGCGTGTAGATGGAAAGAGTCTTTAGATTCAAACTTTAAATGAAAAATGAAAATGCTGACATAAAATAAATCTTTTGTGGATGCTAACCATATTGTGTGAAATTGCTATGATGTAATCTAATGATGTATACGGAACAGTATAATCTATAATGCATATGTAGCTAGGCCCATGTTACGGTAAAGGGAACTGGATCCTATAAATAACCTTTCTCGATGCACTCATTGACATTTAATACTACGCTAAGTAACTATACCTGTTCAACAACGAAACGTAAAATCATATGCACACTTTTTATGAACATTGTTGTTTTAAAAGTGTACTCTGACGATAAAACCGTGTCAGTGTAAGTGTAAATATATTATTTGATGTGAAAAAGAGAAACTAATAAACCATGGTAAAATACCAATAATAAATAAGAGACGAATGAAGAATTTGAGGGGGAGGTAATTGATCCCCTTGTATGCCCTTGATCGTTGTATTATACAATTGCGTGGGCAAAGTTTCAAAAATTTAAGGAGACGGCAAGTGATCATTTGTCAACCGCCTTGCGCTTCGGTTCGTGTTGAGTCCCTTGCCCTCCCATTGTATACGCCCTTGCTCGCTGATACAAACATAGTACAAACTATGCGCTATGCCACAGAAGAGTCATTTCAAAAATTTGGAGCACAGGACAACTGTCGGATTGTTTTTGTTATGATTTTGGAGGTAGTCGAAAGTAAGGTATACAGCGAAGTCCAAAGTTTAAAGTTCATGTTTTATTTAAGTTACAAATATAGACCATCTAAATTATACAATTCAGATTCAGTACATAGCCTCAGGATTACCACTGCGCTTCCTCTCAAGTCACTACATAGCATAATAAACATTCATTTTATAATTTACTTGATACATTTTTGATTCTTTTACAATTTTGACACACAGAAAGTTCACTCACACAGATAGACCTACCACAGATATGCAAAGCAGTTGTATTCCTATGTTGTATGTACACACTTGCTACTTAATAACCCAATTTTATATAGTTTTTTTATAATTTTACTTAAATATTCGACATCATGAATTATATTTTATACGAAACATCAGAAGCATTGGAAATTGATGCATTTTTAAACTTTTTCTTGTACATAGAATAACGTGTTCTTGATAAAGGATGAATAACGAATAAAGACATTCCTGTGTGAAAATCCGTGGAACTAAATTGCTTGCCCATACGCCATTACTAGCAGAAGTTAGCGGAGAGAAAGAGCGCTTTCACCACACCCTAGCAGAGAAAGTAGCAACTTGGAGAAAGTCAACTTTCTCTTTTAACTTTCTCTTTTGAGACATACAACATAGAGGAAGCTGCCTCATAACTGGGAAGTCGAACCGGTGGAAGTAAAAACTAATCTGCCTACAACGAAGTCACCCGAATTGACTCAATATGTTTCATCGCTGCTGCAACTCTTATCTTGATATAATTTGATTTCATATGGGCTGCTACAATATTTTAATAGATAGGTTCTTTGTAAATTAAAGTTGGTCTCCCAAAATTCCAAGACTTGATGACTATGATGTAATATACAATATAATACAATATGTAATATATAATATACAGAAGAAGAAGAAAAATACAATATTGTCTATGCTTTAAGTAATTGTCCCGTATCAATGTTCAGTTTATCTGTTTCATCAATCCTCAGTGGGATGGAGATAGTATCACACCTCAAATGTATTCAATAGTCAGATAGGTTGACAATTACCTGTAGCCGCCCACGCATGCTTTTGTTTCTAAAAATAAACGGATAGCTAGGTTAGAGTGTTATTTTAAAGAAATTGCCATTTGTCAGTTTATCATTGACTGTAGTTGAGGTGGTAGGGACGATTTCTGTCAAACTCACTTACAGTCAAAATGGACAAAAATAAGTCACTGTAAAACGACTCCTCAAAGAGAAAGTGTTTTTGCTATTAGGTATATAGGGAATGGGGGTGACAGACAGACAGGTGCACCCAACGGTGACTGCAGTATTATACTAAACAGGGTTAACATAATCTTGAACTATGTTTACAATATTATGTACTATAATATATAAATAACAGAACCACACATCAGCAATTAGTTAGACATGTACCTAAGGTGTTTGCTTTGTTAATTACTTTGCAAATATAAGTCATTCATGATGTCATCATGAATGAATTAGAATGAATACAGTGAATCATATGAATTACTTATTTACACCCACTACAATCTAAAATGTATACAAATGACATAGTACAATGATATAATGATGTCGTGTATACCTAATACCTACCAGCTACATAGTAATATTATACTATTCCCTCGAAAACCTTAAGGAGTTATAATAAAACAAGGCCACTTAATACCTGTATATCGAATACTTGCTATCGTCAATAGCGGTGGTATGAATACGGTATGCACATAAGTTTTACATTCCGAGGGCTGCATGATGGGATAATAATATAAGCTTTTGATATACCGCACACCGCAGCACATCCAACAAACAAAATAACTCTCAAAACAAAGTTCGAAAACTATTATAGAAGCAAACAATAATAATAAAATCAATTGGCATTTTTCAAATTAAATGTACTTTTAATGAACAAACTGGTGAATAAAGAATTAACAATATAAATTAGAAAATAATTATCAAATCCAAATGGAGAAACGAAAAATATCGAATTATATCATTGTCATTTCATTATCCAACTATGTAATCAAAACGCTGCATAGTCATCAAAATAGGAATGAGCTCAGGGTGTGTGAGCGAGGGTGATAGTTTTCAAAGAGTGTACCATTTTTAGCACATAGTCAAGCGTAGTCATATAGTTATGATGTGCACTGATAAACGGACAGACAGACAGACTATTTCTATAAAGCAGCTGACACTACTAACTCGAGTCCTATAGCTATACATAGTTGTTCTTGCTAATATACCATGCACAGACAGAGAAAAAAACACAACCATCAATACAACGCGTCTTACAGACTGACTTTTTTTTATTTTCGTGTGGTTTATCCGACTACTTATTGGGATCTACCAGTTATTTCGTCTCGATGTATTTTAAGAAGATAACAGTCTTTCGACTGCCGACTCGCTCATTCATGCAAAACAAATCCACGAAAATGGGGACACTACGACTAAGGAAAAGCACGGCTGAGCTGAATGAGTGACCCATGGAATTTTAGGCATCAAGTCTGTTTTATAATTTGAAACGGATTGAAATGTTGTTTGTATTGGACATGTTGTAAAGAATAGAACTCAAGCTTTCTTGTTTGACCAACGTGCCTGGAATGGAAATGGTCAGGATAAATGTATTTACTTTTCTACCCTATGGAAATTGGAAACAGAGATACTCACCAAAAGTATGAGCTGAAAATGTAATCAGAATGAGATACAATGTAAAAGGATACTATTGCTAAGTTGCATGGACCTACGCCAAAGCACAGACAGAGCAATTACATACAGCGCAGAGCGCAGAGTAACAAGAACAAGTACTTAGGTTTATGCGAAGTATACTACAAACCTAAAATTGTAGTATTTATATTTAAATACAGCTTTATTTTATTTCCAGCATTTCAATTACTAGCCAATTCAAATCTTTGGATGATGCATGAAAATAGAAAAGACTACTTTGAGTAGGTATATAATATGGACTTATTATTAATGTGTCCTTAAAATAAAGGAATTATCCTTAATAATGTGTCCTTAAACGTAAAAAGAATTTTGCC
>JAQFYB010006065.1:0-12879 GCA_034694085.1 Pogonognathellus longicornis | reverse complement strand
GTTATTATGCAGGCATATATTTTTTTGGAACGCATTATTTATTTGGTAAGGTATGTTTATGGTCTAATGTAGCTATACTTCTTCATGAATTTCCTTCATATTCACATTTCCCATATCAATCGGCAATCAATGCTATTCAAGCGAAATAACATTGATTTACATATCTCTGCCTGTAGGCAATCTACAAAATCTGTAAAGTATGGTATTACAACTGTAGAATTTAGATTTAGGCGATGTATCGTAGTATTGTAGATACTTTACTTTGATAGCACCGATATGACATGAAAAAAATCGTTCAGTTTTTGTATAGATTATGAGATGCATCTTATAGGATTTAGAGGTAATTAACTAACAATAAGCTGACTAAACCTATGTATAACATTAGGTAGGAAATATATTTTTATAGTTATTACGGACCAGATGCCATAAAGACAGAAAATGCATTTTTATAGCATACAAACGATTAGAAGCTTTGAATTACATGGACAATCAAGGATTATTCTTATTAGGCATCATACAACAAAACAAATCAGCAAAATTAAATCTAATTACTTACATTATAATTTATGTAAATTCATTATGAAAATTCATAAAAGTCGTTTCGCATGAATTTTTTAATTTTATTTCGAATTCGATTTAAATTGATTACAATTTTTTCAGAAGTCGACTTTTGTCATGCTTGCTACGTATACTCCTCCCCACTTATAATCCTGGCTACGCTCCTGTTTTTAGTACACTTCACTTCTGCTCTTCTAGTATTATGTAGCATAAAAACTGCCGGAAGTGGAAACTAAAGTTGCTTTGTAAAATACTTATGTAAGTTTGTGTTTTGACTTGCTTGACGTGCTCCATATTACACTCAACACAGTAACAAAGCAAAAATGTTTAAGAACCGTGTTGAGTGGAAAATAGAATTACTGAAATATCAACTTCAAAGTGAAAAACAAGGAGATTTTGATTTGAAGATTGAGTGCGTTGATGGCTATTTTTTGGCTCACAGAGTGGTTTTTGCTGCATCGACAACACTTGAATGGTCATCTAGAAAGAGTGTAAGTTTTTTCATTTATTTTTATTGTCATTTCATCATCTGTTGTCTGTCAATTTTTTAAATTCTGAATAAAAATCGTCTATTAAATATATTATTGTTATATGCTAATCAGATGCTCCGAGAAACAT
This sequence comes from Pogonognathellus longicornis, assembly GCA_034694085.1. Lineage (NCBI taxonomy): Eukaryota > Metazoa > Arthropoda > Collembola > Entomobryomorpha > Tomoceridae > Pogonognathellus > Pogonognathellus longicornis. The sequence continues at coordinate 11,703 of JAQFYB010006065.1, read as the reverse complement.
TGGCAGTGAAACACACGTTGGAAGAGGTGTCCAAAATCCTATTTTTGGCGTATACGGGAGAGATTTTTCTTAAGGACACTCTCTCATATATGGATGACTTATTAAAATTATTTCAATTCAATGAAGATAAACTCAGTTGGAGAATGCCTTACAGTGCAGTTGTTGAAAACAAATCTTCATATAATTTAAGTCAGCGAAAAGTACGAGCGTGTAGACAATGTGTCCCCCCAAGCGACAACATGGAAGTGTCTATGAAAGAAGTTTTTATTTACGAAAATGGACATGTAGAATGTATTTATTCTCGATTTCTTCTTTCTTAAAAGTATTTTATAAATTGCAAAATAATTGTGTTTTCTAATCTATTTTGTATTATTATTTTATTGTAGTTATAGGTGAAATTCGGGAAAGCCCATCTTTTGTGGCTGGCGAATATTTTCTTGATGTGGGACACCCGTGTAAATATTGTTATTGCATCTTCATGGAAAGTATTCAGTTGGAGGAACATAAAGCAACCTGTCTACCTCCAGTAAAACAAGAGGTTCTGTCACCTCCATTAGCTTTTCAAGTGCAGGAAGAATTCGCGTAATTTTAATAAAACACTTTTTTAACCATTTGAATCTAGCTTTTTAGTGTTTTTAGTACAAAGTATGCATTTATTCCTAATAAACATGAAATAATTCTTTAGTGGAACTTCAGACTTAACTCCTATCTGCCATAAAGCATTTGCGCCTATAAGAGTTGTTTCAACGGGTGAAGTGGTGTGTCGCAGTTGTGGATATGAAAATAACTCTGTTATGAGTAATGCTTTAAACAATTTAATTTTCTAAAAATAATCTACTAGTGAGCTTTTCAATACTTTTCATAAATTATTTCTTTTATGATGCTTATAATTGTAGAATTAGTACAACATTATGATGAAGTCCATGATATAAAGCCGTCAAGGGACTATTGTATGAAACCTGTCAAGTGTAAAAAATGCCCTTTCTTTCGTAAACGCCTGCCGATGTCCACTTTTCTAAATCATGTATTTAACTGCAAAGTCGTAAGTAGTTATTAGATTCATTCATAACCATAATTGTCATTCATTTCGTATCTAATTATTTTAATAAATATGTTTTATATTTACAGGCTGCAGTAAACAATTCAAAGGAAATTTTAGATTGTTTGCTACAAGATCGTTCCCCGTTTACTTCATCGCTTGTATTACAAGACTCTCCAAATCCTAAAAACGGTTACAAGACACCAAAAAGGAAGAATAGAAAACGAGAGAAATTGGATGGTGGAGTTATTGATAATAAAAAGGTAACACCGAGGCAAAATGCATCCCGTAAATTGCAAAAACAACTGAACATTGAAACCGTAAATATTGGGTTAGTCAGTAATTCCAAATTACTCGAGAATCCGGAACAACAGTTTCGAGAGCACTACAGCACAGAACCACCTGAAACAAATCACATTACGACAACTCCAATGAACAAAAGTCGTGTCCAACTTAAGAAAAATGCACTGCCTGTTAAAAAGATAGACTTTCTACAACTTAATGCATCGGCTACTTCTAAATGGGAAAAAGATTGTAAAATTGAAAGTTGCAACACAAATGTGGATACAAACCAATTTAAAAATGAAAACAAAATAAAAGAAAATTCTGCACTTTCAGATAAAGCTACACTCATGGAAAATGCTACGCTTGTAGATAATGCTGCAGTTATGGAAAATGCTACACTTTCAGATAATACTGCAGTTATGGAAAGTGCTACATTTTCAGATAATGCTGCTGTTATGGAAAATGCTACACTTTCAGATAATATTGCAGTTAAGGAAATTGCTACATTTACAGATAATGTTACAAAAATTGCGGAAAATGATACACCTTCAGATAGTGCTACAATTACGGAAAGTGCTAAACTTTCAAAAAATGTTAAGGATTTATTTCGAGTGTCAGCCTTATTGAGTACCCTTGATATTGACGAAAATGAAAATAATAACGCTCTGGCTACTCACTTAGAAAGTCAGTGTATCATAAATGCACCTGAAACATCTTTAGGAGACAAATCCCAAAATTCCATTAAAACACAGGCGAAAATTCCATCCTTCTTGAAAAAGTCTTCCATGCACAAAAAGAGACGAATACATGAACTTGAAAATCCCAATATTTCTATTCAGACTGATGCGACCAAAAATGAATTCCATCATACGAAAAATGAAGCGACTATGAGTGACAAAATTGAAACAACTAAAACTATTTGTAAAAGTATGAATAGAAACTGTTATGTGATCTCACGACATCATGCATCTCCTGGGAAAGTGTTAAATACATCAACTTTATTTAATAATCAATTTTCAAGTAGAATTAAAAATTACAAGATACCCAAAAAGTTGATAACTTCTGGGACTACCACACAACCCGCTGACATGGCGATGACATCAAAAGTATCGAACCTGCAGAGGACTCCTAAGAGAAAATTGTCATCGTCCCCAGAAGCGGAAAAGGGTGTCACTACAACCATTTTCAAACCAAGACCATGGAAAAAGCCGAAAATTGAAAGGTTAGCATTAGATAGATCCCGTTTTAGGCAACTAACAAGCCCTAATAATCGAGTTTTATTGAATGACCGTAAGAAACCTTCTCATGTCTGGGCCTGTAATTATTGTCGACAACATTTTAACAGTCAAATACTATACATGAGACATTCCTGTCAATCGAGTTGCCCAAAGTAATTCTTTTCTTAATAAATAATTAATACTAATTGTTGAAAATGCAAAAAAACATGAAGTGAACACACTTTTTATTGTTGTCAATTGCACTTGTTTTATTTATTATGTATAGTATTTGTTCTTACGCAACAAAACGTGTATAATGTATTAATTATTAATGAATCGTTAATCAAAATTACAAACCTTAGTTCATTCAAAAGTACATTACTTAAAAATTACGTCAAACTAAATGCACAAACGCTTCACAAAATAGTTAACTGCAATCATAAAAGTTATAAATGTGGACAAGTTTCAGCTAACTATAATAGTTAGTTTGAAATAAATTGGTGTCACTTAAGTCTCTTGTGTCACTGTGGACGCCTAATTGGAAATAAAATTGGACTTCATCAAGGATCGGAGGAAAAGTTGAAATGTAATTTTAAGTGAGTTTTGTAAATCGTCAAAGGAATTAGATTAATTTCATTCTTCCTAATTTCTTATCTTGTCTTTTAATCTTAGAAACTATGTCAAACTGTAATAAATTCTACTTACTATATTGACATTATTCAGTAATCAGTAAATATATCATCGTAAACACTTTATTACAAACTCTTGCAATATTTTGCATCTTGAACAATTTCTAATTGGTGTAGGTGTGTATTAATAAGTTGTGCAATTTAATTAACGTACCTATTACAACTAATAGTTTTATATAAGTTTTATATAGTATCACTTTACATTCATGTTACAGGACTTGCATTCATTTTCATCTTTTAAGATTAAGATATTCAATTTAATTGTGATATTCTTTGCAAACTCTTTCTTCCCCAGGAATATATCTTTCCTATTATTGCTCATTTTATTCAATTGACTTCATTCCATTATTTGTCTATGCGTGAATCTACTTTTATTATCTCCCACACACAATTTCAACCATACTACGATTCTTATGCAAGTGCTATCACTTTCGTGTGTGCAGTTATAATTATTTTACTACATTATCAAGGTACCTTATTGCATATTTTATTATTTGTGTCTTTGTAGGCAACTATACTTAATTAGGTAGATAGTATTTGTAACAAATTTGTAAATCGTACTTATATTTAATTAATGTAGTCGTATCTGTAATGTTAGAGTACCCATGTCAATTAGTACTTTAAATGTAAATGCACTAAACGTACTACAGAGCTGCACACAACAAGTCTTAAATACCGAAGTACTAAACTAAGTACCTACTCGATCTTATTATGCATGTCGCACGCAAGTATGGAAAAGATTAACAATTCATGATGTCCATCGATTTCATTCCAACTATTGGCTTACATGTAAAATTTAAAACATACAAATAATATTGTTAATGTTTCGTACAAAAGGTTATTTCAAGATACAGTCAGGCACACTGTTGTACATATTTCAAATAATAAGTGATAGGAACAGGACCATCTTCAATGTCTTAAGATCTACTACATCGTGCACACATTCCTTAATTGAAGACTTCAATAAATAACCTCACCCATGACCCATCCAGTTCATTACAATACAAATAACAATCAACACCAGCATAAAAGTATTCCGTAAAAGTATGGCTTTTAATTTGACTTTGGCAATATTTAAGCGTGTGTAGGTACAGTTTGCTACATGCCTTTTTGGTCTTCGACTCCAATTTTACATCAAAATGCTAAATTCATTGCATTTACAAACCCTTAATTAAGAGAATCAACACAAAAATAATTCATGAACTGGCTTGAATTGAGAAAGGGCAATTTAAAAATGACTTACAACAACAATACGACTAAACAGCTCTGCATTTCATTAATTCCTTACACTGTACCAAAGCAGTGATGCTTAAATCATTTTAACAATAATATCAGCAACTTAAGTACACAACATACAACAACGAGCATTTTGCAGTAGAGAAGCTATTTATTTTATAGTAATTGGGATTAACGGATTATGTGCAAGAAAATAGATCAAAGGTACATTATTTGACAAGTAAACTGCATTACACGCCTCAACGAATACTGAAAATGAGTTCATTTTTTGAAATTCACCAAACCTTTCAATGTCATAATTCAATCCGAATTTTCATTTTAAACACACCCTTCCGTTTATAGAACACTACTATTTTTACGATTAACATTGTTGTAGTCACTGATATCGATATCACACTTAACCTATTTACATGTTGATGATGAGCCGCAGACAGAAGTCCATTCATTTTTATCAACATAAACCCTGCAACTTATCTTCTACTTTTCGTTCTGTTCTCATTTTTTCAGACAGACCATTTAACCAAACACGTGTACTTAATTCATAGCTCGTGATGTATTTGCTTACAAAAAGCAGATTATAACAACCCAATCAAACTAGAGCTGATGATTGTGAGAGACAGACTCTTCAAACTATTTAACACATTCTTAATATCTCATTCCTATGTATGTATGTGATACCCATACGAACCAACTCACAAAGTAGCAATTCAGAGTATTATAATTTATTTAATTGTTGTGTGTGATGTGATGTAATATTATACATAGCATTTATCCCGAGTAAATACACTAATTTTCTTTTTATAAGAATTATGGAAATGCAATATAAAGAACTATTTAAATATTTCACTACAACACATTACATGAAATCTGTACAGTCAAAATAACAGGACAAAAATACTTTAGTTTCGTGTAAGCCCGAGAGAACCGTTTCACACTGCCAAAAAAATTATCATTATTAAGTTAACATCGCACCGGTTGATCGATCTAAGTCATTTATAGTTACAATACAAAACAATCAACCCTGACTTGGAATGGCAGTTATATAAAGTAAATATTATATAAGTATTGGTATTGGGGAACTAGGGTGAGGGGTTCTTTACTATTTATATTGAACACATAATAGTAGTTATTATTATTTCATAAATAGGCAAGATAAATACATAGTTGGGCATATTTAGCATAATTACCCTAAGACTCAATGGTACCTATTCTTCCCTACTTATATTATGCTTTTACACGAATTCCGAGAGTAGGTAAATATTGAAATTACCTCAATTCTCATTACAATCTTATCTCATTACATTTTTTGAGTAATTCATAATTAGGACAGTTGTTTAATTGTTTAGTAAATGTAGTTATCTTAGTTCGGTAGTCAAATAATATTGTTTCAAGGCCGTTTGCATCAAAGTAGAGCAACATTATTAGTACACATACATCCGTGGATTTTTTTATCTCCACAGCGTGTGTGTAACGTACAATGCGCTACCCTATCAATTTGGAGCATTTATTGGAGCATTAAATATAACCTGTGATATCTGCTAATGAGGACGATTTCCAACAGCACCGGGGGAATTACTACTGTTGTTACCGAGAAGGTAGGTGGGACTTTGCAAGGGTCCAACAGGTAAAACACTGTCCCAAGGTACGTGACCACTCTGTCCATCATTTCTTAGCGACATTATAGGAATTCCCATTTGACCAGCAGCTCTTTCGTTTCCGTGCAAAGGCACTACGCATGAAATCCCCAAATCTTCAAGACGTCTCAATTTATGGGCATCCATACGACTTAAATCCAGCAACGGAATATATAAATATTTCGGATTCGGAGGTGTTTGATGACTTGTAGGTTGTGCACGCATTTGCTGCAGTTGTGGAGGAATGGGTGCTCTTACTTGCGTTCTATTTACTTGTGGTGGTGCAGGTACGGGACTGACTCTTTGATCTCTAACTTGAACTGTAGTTCCTGATCCTCTGCTAGTTTGTATCATTGGCGGTCGTACAGTACCCGGCATAGTGCCAGCAACATTATGTGTATTAAGTCTATGTGACTCTAATGCAGCTATAGAACTGAAATTATTTAAGTGACATAAATTGCAATTGAATGGTCGAGTAATGTGCCGCACAGTCATACTTGACTGGTCTGGTGGTCGAGGAGGTCTTCCCTGATTTTCCAAATTGTGCTGCAAGACATCATCGTCAGTCAAGTCAACTGTAGGAGGACGACCGGGACGTTCAGTTGCATTGTTCACGATAGTTCCAGGCGATTGGACTAAAGTAGATCGAGGTGCAGGATTTCTTGGGACTACAAACTGGTGGGGACCCATACTATTGGGTGGAGCGTTGATATTACTAATTGGGACGATATTTGGAGGACTATAATTCCTTACTGGACTTATACTGGTTGGAACAGCAGCTCGGTGTATAACGGTGTACTGACCTCCAGGGCTGCTTCGTGGGGAAGTGTCTGAAACCGGAGATCCTTGAGCAACAGGGGGAGATGCAGGAGTGACTGTGACACCTCGAACAGCCAAAGCAGAAGCAACATTATTTGTATTCAATACCACAGGAGACGTTGAGCCGGATGAACTTCCAGAAGGACTGACATTACTCTGAGCAACTGTTTCGTTACCAGCACAAACACTAAGGGTAATAGAATTTCCCAGACGAACACTGTTGAGACCAGAAGTTCCAACAGAACCAATTGCTGCTGCTACATTTCTGTCCAGGGGTGGCGGAGTGTCTGGAGCATTCAAAACTTGTCCCACATTTACCCGGGGTGTAATTATTACTTCTGATTGTGTTCCGGAATTAACAGCAACAGGCATACGAGATCTTGGTCCAACAAAATGAGACGGAGTCATTTGCATTCCACTGCTACCAATTCCGATCTCAAGTCTTGCTTGTTTAGGCCTATCCTGTTCGTTACCCTCCATAGAGGATGATCGTTTTCCCAATTGAAGTATGGAAGGCCCCCTTATTTGTTGAAGTTGAACTCCTCCTCTTACGTTTGTAACTCTAAAACTCTGTTGTTGATCGTCACAACGCATAGCAACTTGTTGCTGCTGTTGTTGCTGCTGCTGCTGCATTTGAGCTTGTTGCTGTCTCAGAGCCGCCGCTTGTTGTTGCTGATGCATTATCTGTTGCCTTTGCTGCATTTGCAATTGTTGTTGTTGATGTTGCTGATGTTGCTGTTGTTGTTGCTGTTGTTGTTGCTGTTGTTGTTGCTGTTGTTGCTGCTGATGTTGCTGTTGCTGCTGCTGCTGATGTTGTTGCTGCTGCTGATGTTGCTGCAATTGATGCTGCTGGATATATCTTTGTTGTTGTTGCTGATGGTGTTGTTGCTGCTGTTGGTAGGTCTGGGTTAATGACATCGGAATTCTATTTAACTGAGGGCGGTGCATTGAAGTTACTTCAACAATCCGGGGACCAGAATTGTCGCTTCCAGAACTTATCATTTGTCTATTAGAAGGCGTCTGTTGAATTTGACGGATTTGAGGGTTGCTACCGTTTGGACTGGTAAGAGCATAATGAAGTGAAGTTGGGTACAGACCCGGATGCTGCTGTACTTGTGACGGTGAGCCATTCGCGTTCATTCTTTGTAAAGCTGGATTCATGACAAGAGGTGGTCGTCCAGGAATAACAGGCCTGCTACCCATTTGATGACCTTGCTGATGCACATTCGCATGTGCAAAATAATTTGCATGAGCAGTACTCAAAGTTGATCTGGCTGGTGCTGGCACACCTTAAAGAATACATAAACAAAGTTATCACACAATTCTTAGTTACTCTAATCAATAATAGAGGAAAAGACTACTAAGATGCTTAAAAACTTAAAAGTATCACCTGGACCCAATGGAATCGGAGGAGAAATTGGTGACAAATTCCTTGGTGGCATCATGGGTCTAGGATGGTGTTGATAATGACCATGGGACATAAGCATACCTCCGTTGTGCATAGGAGCAGTAGGTGGCATTTGTCGCATCAATAATTGAGCTAATGCGTTTTCACCTTCAGATTGTTTAATTTGTCTATCTGAGTTCTGCTGTATTTGCGTTTCAACAATCGAACTAGTTTGAACGTTATCTAATTCACTTTGATCAGGATTTTGGGACATTACAGAAGGAGGGTAAGGACTTTCTGGCTCAAACACATTGCTGGAAATTGAAACCCGAAAGTGTTCTTTGGCGAAATGATCATTTAGTTCCTCGTCGTCAATAAAATTTTGCTTACACACTCGACACTGAAACTCGTCACTTTGCACTGAATCACCAGTAATGATTTCTTCTTCACCTTGATTTTCATCAACTTCCGTTGAACTGGGAATATCGTCTTCCTCAATGCTTAGCCGCTGATCGTCGTTTTCGTTGTCATTCTCATTGGTATCTTCATTAAAGTCTGTTTGCCTACTTTCTACATTAGCATTATCATCAGAATGCTGTGAAACGTCGTCATGTGCAAGAATTTCATGAGGTTCGTTGTTTACAGCAGATTCATGTGACGCTGGTCCACAGTCCTTATTGAATGTTTCGGTATCGCTCTCCGCCATGGCATCATTGTCATTAGCTTCCGCGGATTCTTCAGTAGCGTTATAAGTGAGATCAGTAGGTCTTGCATTGCCTTCACCGGAATCGCTGCCGTTGTCGGGACTAATAGGGTGCACTTCATTAGAAACTAAAATTTCACTTCTATTCATAACCGATTGAGCAGCAACACTTGGAAGTTCTTCTGAAATCATTGCTTCTCCTTCGCCTTCTACTGTGAGAGTCACTTCAGGATACGAAATCTCACTATCCTCCTGTATTTGAAAAACAAACCCAATACATTTTTAAAATCTACAAAAAATATTTTTATTTTTATTTTCTAAAACCATTCGATAAAATTGGAATTTTCCAATGGATGTCTCAAATGAAACTAGACTGTTGACTGAGCGACACTTGCAACATAATGGAAATCGGTGTATAAGAGAACTTAGAGAAAAGTAATCAACTAAATTAATGTCACATGTTGAAAGCATAAACTATCGAACTACATAATGACTAATGACGAATAACAACCAAGTTAGAAACAAAGAACAGCCACTTTCAACGTAAACACATGAACCACTTTATATGAACTTTTATATAAAATACTAAACCTGATGTACTTATGTCGAACATAATATAGGGAATAAAATCACTCAATGGAATGAATGGTCTCATCCCCCATATCTCCAACTCCATTATAATATACTTCATTATAAGTCCAGCCAAAAAAGAAACTAGGACTATTATACAAAGACGAAACTTTTAGTTAGTTACAGCACTAACTATTATTATTGCTTTATTGCTAACTATGAGCTTGAATCGACATACAGTTTGTAAATCAATATATTATATATATAATCCTGCGATTCCTGCGACTTCTCATTTCTCGACGCTTTAAGTTGAGTAGTTTTAGTTGTACACGTACATTACTTGCGATTTCAAAATAACGAAATCGAAATGCCTATGAATTTTCGTACACTTTGTTTTGTCCAGTTTTACTATGGGTACGCGACAACTGCAGCGGCTACCTATCCTATGTTCATTCCAGTATATATTCGGCGAAACTGTTGTAAATCCCAAACAAACAACATTAAATAAATTGGAGTGTTGTGTAGTAAGCTTCTTTCAGTTCATTCCAATAAAAAATAGCAGTTAAAGATCCTATCATACTACTATACCTACGTATTTAAATAATAACTAAATTGATGGCATTTCTCCAGTCATTAATATATAATGTAATATTTCCGTCTATGATAATGATGACAAGGCACTAGAGAATCTAGCGGGTCGGTTTTTTTCAGCCCACTCCTAACCAACAACTCTAAAATAGCAGCCCAACGTACCCAACCCAGCCATAACCCTTCGATTCAATCTTGTATACAGCCCCACCAACCCTGGCCCAATTTCCAGAAACCCAAGCCGAACCAGATTTACAGGAACTGTTCTTGCGCAGCGCTATTTAATAAGCTCTTCACCGTGCTACGCTACTCCTAGTCACCCTAGTCGTTTTTTGTCATATTTAAAGATGTCTTTACAGTGAATGCACATACAACTTTAAAACACCATTTTTGTATTGTACTTTATTTTATGAAAAAGGTCCCACAAACTGCTAGCTGGTTTTAATTGTTCGTCTGGAATCTGAACAATATCTATTGAATTGGTACTTTTGTAACATTTTTCCTACCCGAACAAAATTTTACTATTTTACTCAACTCAACCCAACCCGACAGTTTTTTGAATCAGCCCAAACTTGGTCTGGTCTTTCGACCTTGATATTTACTTAACCCGAACCCAATCCTAACCCCATAGGGTAGGGCGAACCCTACAGTTACGGGTTGGGCTAGATTCTCTACTAGGCTCTACACAGATAGTCATAGTCACTCATTACTATTTACTATTTACATAGTATAGGAGTCTAGACCTCTGTTATGTACAATTTACAATGCTCATTGTTCTTTTCTTACCCTTGTACATACTTATTACAGCTTATAAGCGCCAACATTTCCATGTCTTCAGCCTGAACCATATACACTTACTAACACTAACTTAAACCATAGTTATTATTACATGTTGACGAAAATCAACAGTATTCATTTCTTGATAATAAAACCAAGCAATGACATATGATTACACGTTCCCAACTTTTACGAACAAGCTCCTCACACAATAACACAATCATTAGCAATTTTGGGCTTTGTTGACACAAATATTCACCTCGATCTAATAAAGTACTATTCACATAATATGACATATATAAATATATGTTCAATTTAAATAAATCGTTCTAGGAAAAAGGGTTAATTAAAACATCTTTACATAAGTTGACTTTTCGTTTACTGAAACAAAAGGGCCAAATTCTCCTCTTTTCGGCCTTCTCTACTCTGACCAACATTAATAACACAGTCAACTTCAAACCTAAAGAGGTATAGAAATTACATTTAACTTAACTTGGAGAGTAGAAATTATTCAGAAAGCTATTTACATTAAAACTTCAGCTATCAATTCCAAGACTTTGCTTTAAATGGTTAATGTTATGTTTAATATTTCATACACATGCGACATGTGCCATGTTTCGTTTGTACAGGTCTTTGTCTTTAACAGCTATAAAATAATGCTATATGCTATACCAATTTTGCCAATGTTACTGCACTACTACTACCAAAGTCCATTGCTATGCACATGGCAATTAGGTAGTAAAGGCGTAGTATTGAATT
>JAQFYB010006064.1:0-12882 GCA_034694085.1 Pogonognathellus longicornis | reverse complement strand
ATGCATTTAATTCGTGTAGGTAATTAAATATTTTCTTGATTATACCAATGTTGGGGTGTTGGGCTGCCAGTGACTTCAGTCCTTCCCTGAGAAAGACGCCTACAATTTTAGCATTTTTCTGTAAGGATTCACTTCTGAGTGTATTTATGACTGCTAAGCCTATCGCAGAACTTACTGCATCACATTTAAAAGATTCTAAACTATCACTTCCAAGTCGAGCGGCTATGCTACTTCGGGTGACAACAACAGCCATAGGGTGTCCATTTCCTAATGGTTTGCCTGTAAAAAAATATTAAAACACATTTAGCACATTTAGTTATTAATGGGTACAAGGTACAAAACTATATAGAGTACATTATTTAAACACGAGTTAAGCACAGTTCAAAAATATACATACATACTTACCGATTGTAATTATATCTGGGATGAGATTCTGATGACATTGGAAACTCCAAAATGATGTGCCGCACCTGCCTAAACCTGTTTGAGTTTCATCGGCAATAGCAAGTCCACCATGAGATCGAATTTCTCTAAAAATCACGAAAACTCCATAAGATTCTTAATTTGGATAAATCGTGTAGTCTATACACAAATAATTAGTATGTAATTTACTTGTATACATAATGCATCCATTCAGTCGGAGGAAGAATTACTCCCGCGATGGTCATTAAAGGTTCACAAATAAATCCTGCCAACTAAAAATGAATATAAACGGTACATTTCTAATTCTAACTATCTACTAAATATGCACTTCATTTGCTTAATGATTTCAATTATTGGTATTGCTTGTATTAACATTGTCTGAAACATAATATATTTTACCATATTTTACCTTTCTGTTGGCATCTACAGCGTTTTGCATAATGACTTTTGCTTCTTCACAATACTTTTTTACAGCTAACGGATCATTGTCGTTGTATTTTCCACGATAGAGATCTGGACATGGCACTACATGAACCCATTCTTGAGGCAGAGCATTAACGCTGCCATCGTTTGGATTGACTAATTGCCTAGTGCTGATATGACTTGTTATGTGCAAACTTCCATGAAAGGAGCGTTCAACAGCCACTACGTCGTAACCCCCGGAATGCAATCTGGAAAGTCTTACTGCCAAATCACTAGCTTCAGCTCTTATAGTATGCAAAAATACAATAATCATTTATTTATTATACTTCTATTACATATATATTATGCACCACATTAAAAAAAGTAACAGTAAATAATATGAAAACTTAATTTTACCCGGATGAAACAAACAAAAAAGTGTCAAGTTCGGGTGGAAGCGTCGCTTTTAGCTTTTCAATGTATTCAGTCGCAGTTTCACTAATTCCTGTTGAAATGTTCCCCATTTGACACATGGCTTTTCGCCCAGCAGCTACAACTGAACGATGACAATGCCCAACTAATGCAAAAATGTTAGTAAGATTGAGCATTAAAATTGTGAATCTTAAAGTGAGATTTATTTTTTCAGTCTGTATAAGCATTTGATGGGTTATGGTTTAATTAAACCAACCTACCATGAGCAACACAGTTAACACAGTCCAAGTATTCAAACCCGAGATCACAGTAAAGATATTGGTTTTGAGCTCGTATAACTTTCAATGGGTCATTTTCAAAATGTATACCACAAGATTTGCTGTGGAAATGTTTGACAAATTAAATTCTCAAAAGGTGAATAAGGAAAATTGTAAGAGCTGAATTATTAGCGATAGGAAATCTAAAATTTAAAGGTACTTACGGAATAAGTTGAGCCCTCATAGCTATATTCTCTTCTTTGGTCAGTTGTTGAGTATTGATAGTGATATTAATTGATTCTTCGACAGCAGCCATGGTAAAATGTTGTGTATTTACTCTTTCACAGTCTCACAATGTGTGTATGTAGCAACTGGTAAGCTTGGCATAAATTGAAATTGAGATAATCCAACTTATCCAACACAAAACACAATCTACAGATAGAGTCCTTCACATGTTCATTTTACTATAGTACATGACAAGCTTTTTCCTTTGAGAACCTATAGTATGAACACATGGAAATTATGATAGGTACAGTAAAGCAGAATAAATTGATAAATACTTATGCATTACTCCCCCTTCAGGGGAAAAGACCAATACCTAATGCCTACTATTGTTAAAGTAGTAAAAGCCAACCCAAGTTTTACCTAATGTTTTCAAAACTTAGACCCTCAAATAAACGTTATTATAATTATAAACTCAAATAAAAGTAGTAATTTCAAATCTAAAAGTCTATTGAGTGAGTCATTCCAACTTCTTTGTGATGAAAGTTGTGTCGAAGTTTTATTTCCGTCCATTAAGATTACGTGATTCGACTTGTGTGTATGTTGCATAATATGTGGAGTAACAATTTTGCATAAGATTTTTTGAATAGGAAATAATATTATTACATTTAATTACACTTACTTGTTAGTTAAGTTAATAGATGCGTATTAAAAGTCACATCGATAATTACAGTCAGTTTAATAAAAATGGCATTAATTAAGCTTCGGCCTGGTCTGATAAAGATACATGATACTCCACCAGCGAGTCAGACGGAGGCTACGTAATAAAATGGTTATGTATTTTAAACCTGCTTATACAAACATACACATAATAATATTATACCTAACCGTCTAATAGTGTACTTAGCTGTTTATAAAGGAATGTCTTCATACAAAGTATGTAAGTTAAAAAGCCAGCCGGTAATCTGACAAGAATTTATTTGACATCTAACTACTATGAATCATAGGTTGAAGCTCCGGTTGATTAATAATTTAACCAAGTTATTCCAGGTTGGTGAAACCATACACTACACGACACCCAATTTTAGGAGTCAAACCTCGAAATACCAAAAAAATTGGTTATTTTGTCAAAAACATGACCTGAATTCTTGCCTTGAAATGCAAATTACCTTATATTTGTACCCGAAATCGATTTCTGTATACGGCCTTGACGAATCTCGTTCGAACTGATTCTCAGTTCTTTAGCCCATAACAACAACAACCCCATTATATATTAATCGAGTCTGCTAGGTACTTAGTTTGCTTAACTATTATGTCCAATTATTTTGTGATGGTACAAATGTAGGTATTTAGATACATACTATGTATTTATACAGATAGACACAAGATTTGTTGTGTAGATTCGCTAGAATGACTAACTATGTAAGACGGCAGTGCGCAGTGTGAGGTACATAAATAACTTTTCTAATGGTTTTCTTATGCGCTTGACTCCATTTGACCTTGAAATAATTTCTAAGATAAAATATTTTATCTACTATAAAGAAATTATAACTTAATTTTTCTATTAAATATTTAAAGTTCAAATACCTTTTTATATGCAGGAGACTTAACAATTTTTTTTGTAACTACATTGCATTTTACTTATAACTGAAAAATAATACAAGAAATAATTGTTTTTTACTAATGAAGACGTATTTCTATATACATCTTAAATATTAGCAGCTTTTTGCGAGTCAAAAACGATTAAACACTTCCAAAATACAAGAAGAAACAACTTGCAATAAATTCTTTTTATTTAAGACCGATTGTGATCCCTATATCATGGAACTATGGAACTAAACACATTTTTAGAGCTACAGGCTCCAACTTTATTGCATTTTGCAAGTTTGTGATGTGTCGCACAAAGTCGTATATGAGCATGGGCAAACAAAAATCAAGTCTAGTACCTGAAGCTGATATTTACAGTGAGGTAAATATTTTTATCTGCTAAGCTGTAAAACAAGTCTAAGAAGGCAGTTGTGTTTGTGTTAGTTGAGTATTGAGTAAAGGAATTGCATACAATGTTGTTTGTTTTTGTTGCAATGTATCATTATAGAAATTCAAATCGCAGGTGAATGTAGTATAAATGTTTAATTCACTTCAACAAGGAAAACTTCTGTTAATTAAATTACTTCACACAATTACTTGGCGTTCTGTTGTCTGTATATTATGCCTATGTATATTATAGGTATAGGTACTGCTTTACATTAATTGTGAAATGAATTCTTATGTTTTGGTTTCTTTTGATTTACTTATTTAGGTAGTAGCTATACTTGCTTCACAATGTATTAATTATTCTAGCACTAACATGTTTAACTTGCAAATACAATGGATTGGAATGAACTAAACACTAATGGCAGAACACTTCACAAACAAATTCTGTATTCATTCGCATTATTTGTATAATGTGACAATGTGAGTAAGACAATTTAAAAATCAATACATATACCTACTACAAGATATCAAAAATGTTGCTCAGGAAGCTTTACGCTTTACACAACAGCTATTTAATGAAACACACAGTCACGCACAAGTTGAACTTGATAAGATATAAAGTGTATTGACATAACATCGTAATTTGTAACCTACAAGTATGTTATACAATATAGAATTGATGTGTATTTATTTTAAAGCGTTTTCCACTTTATGTAAACCTCGTGCAGTAACAAAACAAGTGAATTATTCATCAAATCGTATATACTGACAGTTGCGTACAGTACACTGTACATTCAGTACAGTGAAGTGACCATAATAACCTGAGTGTAATATCGTACAATTAGGTGTAGATCCGAAATAGCTTGTTTGTCATAACATTCGCTTAAATCAGTTAAATCATTAAATTAAATTGCTTCCTTAAGCACAGACGTTATCTTTTAAATACATAAACATAATGCAAACTCTGTATGTATAATATTCAATATTTAAACTCTAGAAGGAAGACTACTATACACATTTCAGCTCGTATTAAATATTCTTTTACAATTCTAATGTACTTGTAGAATGTTCAAAATATTAAGCTCGACTCGACCGATACAATAATGATGTTGTTGTATGTACCTAATAAGTTCATAGAGTATAAGTTCATTTAAAAACTGTCATTTAAATCAAAGTGATAATAAAATTGTAATTACATACTCAGATACATAACCGTCATATCACATATCAAGTAGCAAACAAGTGATCACAATTCATGTTATGTGATGCCCATAATTATATAAACAGATAAGTTATGTAGGCATTGTATGTAGGTACTAATAGTCTCAAGTCTAATAGTCTCAAACTTTATATCGCTTGAATTAATGCACCGAAGCTGAGAGTGTGCACTCTTTATCATGCTGGCTATATTCAAAGCAAGGTGATACTATGTCTTTAAAATACATACGTCTTTAAAATACATGACAAAATGCAATTGTGAATTAATACCTAATACTTTCTAAATACATTTATGCTGGATCAAATAATAGTATATGCCAAAACATATGTAAATTATTATATGCCTAATAATAGTTAATGCAAGTCATGTAGTACAGTGTTCTTTGCTAACATGTCTAATCAGTAGTTACTCAAATCTCAACTTTATTGTCTTGTTCCATTCAGTATTACAGTAATTGCCAATGGTAGTTATGTTGTGTTGTAATGCATCGGTAAAAAAATTATGTCAGCATTTCTGACTACAGAAATTGCAATATTACTTAAGCTTTATGATTCTAGATTGAATTATTATTGTTGATTGTATTACTATTTAGAACATTTATACACAAAATTATTACGATAATATACAGATCTATAGGTCTGTAGTTAACGAATGGAGTTTTTCTATTTAGGGTTCGGTTCAATGTTCCAAGATATTGCTTTAGTTTTATCTTTATTAGATTCGGGAACGTTCGGAGTATCGTCTTGGATTGTGATTTCTGGAATGGACAACTGTTGTGTTGTTTTTGAGCCAGTATTGTTAGTGGTAGGGTTAGCAGTAGAATTAAAAGAAGGATCTGAAAACAAATCAGGGGCTACATGGAAGGTTACGGATGACTGGCGTGATGAAGACGGAGTTAAAAGTTTGCGATTAGCTAGATCTGAGCCTTGGAGGTCAACCATGACTGAGGAATTGGACGAATTGATTGATGGAATGGTAATGTTGGGGATGGACTTGGGTTTCAATGACTTAGATCTCATAACTGTGGAAACTACTCTTGAAACTGATCTTGAAACTCGACGTTTTTCATCCTCTAGTTCTTTCACTCTCTTTTTCTCCGCCAACAATCTTCTCGCTTTCCTCCTTTCAAGAATCCCACGGACAATTGCACATTTATTCTCCAAATCCCGCAGGTACAAAACGCTTATCAAAATCTCATGGGGCTTGTATATGATTGCTATCAGAATCGTAAAAACTAAAATAAATGAATGAAACCTCTCCTTATGAAAGTCTACTTCACACAGAGTTTTGTCAGTAATAAGAATTGCCGCAATCAATGCCAGAACTACACTTGGAATCTGTACGTACAAGAACGCCCATACAAGAAGGCTTCGCATTTTGCCAAAATTCTGTAGACAGAAAAATGAAATCATCTTATTAATTGTCCGAAAAAAGTGTTGAGTTTCATTTATTTACCTATGTTGTCAGACAGGCTGCACTGCAGTACCTACTCTAACAATAAGTATAGGTACCTAAAAAAGCACCTTACTCCGTTATAAGATGTTTTAATTATTTGCTATCTATTTATTAGAGTTTAAAGGTACCTTTACCTTTACTACTTTACGTGGATTTTTGTCTCACACTTGCATGTAAATCATGTAAATGCAATTCACTTACCCTCATTAATGTAGAGTAAAGTAAAGTTGATCCCCCCATTATAGAGCCAACACTAGCCAAAATGAATAACACGCATGATGCAGCTGAAAACAACATAAAAAACGATGTCCAGAAGGAATTGCTTGAGCGATGATGTTATTCAGCGTCTTTGATTTATCATTATCGCGAACAGTACAAAAATAGTACAAAAATAGTACACAATACACACAACCATGCCCGTGTTCAGGGGTTGGGCAAACGGGCAATTACCTCCCCCGAAATCCCAAAAAAGAGATTATTTTACCCTTTCAGGGAAAAATAACCTCTTTTTTTGTATATTTTGCCCTCACCGAAATCGATTTCTGGATACGGCCGTGGACACAACTATAACCATTGGCCATACTACTACCTATGACTTTTCATGTAAAAAAATTATAACAAAATATCTTAAATGTACGAGTCGATGACAATTTTATAGTTTATAAACGCTGTTTTCAGATTTTTTCAATTTACCATATGATGCATATTTGACATCGCTGTCAGTTTCTCTAATATAACCCTCTCCTCCACATTTTTTTAGAACAAGATTAATAAAGTCTATTCTTTGATCAGAGACATCTGTTTGATCCACCAACTCCAGTTCATCAATGAAGGTGTAATCCTCAAATGCAAGCCATCGGATCCAATAGGATAAACCAGATAGCCCTATTCCCTGTGTGGTAACATATAGTACAAAAATTATCAGTTATTTTTTAACTGTCAAAAATAGGAATGACATTGTTGGTAAGAATCAATCTTACACTTGCAATTATTGTTAATGAAGTAAAAGATGATAAATAAATTCAAGAAAATTGTTCAGGAAGTTGGTCGGGTGTTATAAAGTTTTATTGAGCTACGTAATTTACTTACAATATCACATATCGCATACATTTTCGATCCTATACTCACTCTGCAACAACAAGCGTTATGGGTTAAAGATTCTAATCTTATTGGATTTTCCCCACTTTCTTGGTGAACATCAAGATTTCTATGCATTTTTGTATGGCACTCTGATTGAGATCCGGGTATTTTAAGTAGCTATTGATTATTAAAACAATTTCCTTCTACAAAAAGTGGCATATATACCATCAAACCATTTTGGTTCATGTTTAGCTTGTACTATAACAATGCAGCTATTGTGCCCTTTCTTTGTCTAGTAACTAGGGGCAAGATTAATTTTATAACAAAGTAGGACCTCAAACAAAACGGTTATGTCAAGTCAAACACAAATATGCTAACTCCCTTGTAGCAAACAGTGAAATATTTTTGATTTATGAAAAATGTTCTTGGCAATGAAAACTTTTATCTGCATTCCACAAAGAAAGCATATTATGATTTCTCAAGTAGGTACTTATGAAAAGACTGGGAAAAATGATTTTATTAACATGATAATATTTACATTGATCACTACATTTGATTAATGAATGTATACCATAATTATTATTTTGTTTTTCCAAAATATGTATTTGTAAAATTATCCCCTTTCAATTTTGTTTTTACTGTGTCATTTAGCAAACATTCTGTGTACTGTCGGTTAATCATAATAAAATGAATCCACCTTCCTTATGTTCAGTTTTTTGCAGTCGCATTTAATTACATAACAAGTGATGATGTAAAAACTCCAAAAATTCCAAGCCAGCCAACAAAAAGTGTTACATGCACCTGACGTCTAGAATCGGAATTTATTGGAACGGGATCGGTTTTAACGGGAGCTGCAGCTTTAGTAGGACTAATAGTTGGTCTAGGCCAGGGTCTAATCAGTAACTTCTCATTGCATACTTGCTTCGAGCAAGCGTGGGCAATAACACGATCAGTGGGGCGAGCAGCGGAAGGAGCGTATGCAACTGATCCGTCTTTCGTTAAAAGGGGGGATATTCCCGCAAGATCACTGTCAAGAACACAACCCCGCATAGTACTCTTATATTTCATATCTTTATCAAATGTGATAACAGCAACGCATGAGTGAGTAGGATTTCGTGCAGCGTCTGCTTCGTGTACAGTAACAAAACCTACATCAATAAATTAACATGACAATTACTATTCATGAGACAAATTGATACATTACGTATTAACAGGTGCAAATAAATAATTGGTGCTTGTAATCTTACATGACGTTAATGGCCTTTCGAAAGGTTTGAAAGTGCCATCTTCACAAATGGCGATCTTATCGGGGTCGAATAAGGTTTTGGTGTCACATTGATAACATTGTACCTGAGTGTTGGTTTGCGCGCTTGCAAAAGTTGATAGGCCACAGAAAAACAAAATTATAACGGATTTCATTTTTGGTGGAATTTCTTCTGTTTTGTTTTGATAGTCAGCTATAAGTTTAAAATAGAATCTTGTTCAAAGTATTACAACAGATGACAGAATAATATCAGAATTTATTCTACTTCGGAAGTTCGGAATCACATTTTTGTTTCTAATATAGTCGCACACTGACTGACTATGATGTACCGATACCGATGATCAATTTTTATGTATTATAAAAAAATTATTAAAGAATTAAAAAAAACAGTTTTTCTATTTTATTCTGGATGTTACTCTGGCCACTGTCTTATTGGGCGATAAGAATCTTCATTAAACTAAAATTATTACATAAAATATATCGACTGATCATTGTTATGTACTTTTGAAAACGGCAATCATACAGTTTGCTTTTGTGCCAATGATTTCGTAAAGATGTATAGCAAGATATTTCCATACTAATAGTAAGGTAGTCTGGCATTAAGTTTTTTTTAAATAATCTTTCGCTTTTTCATTTGGATCTAAATATCTTGGGTGTATATTATAGCATCCCCTAAATCTATGGATATACAAATACATTAATATCTTCGTCTTTTATTGCATTCAACCATTGTAAAACCTATAATAATATTGGAAAGTAATAAGAATACTGGGGGATGGGTGAAGCAATTGACTTTCGCCCTTATGTTTCGAAAATTGGGGGAAGTAGACTCAATGTATGCCTTCTAATGTATTTGACCTTGCTATTTGATCCGGTGTACCTTGTGTATGTAAGTTTCAAACGGGCCATTGCCCCCACTGTTGTATACGGCTTTGTTCTAAGTTACAGGGCACGTTACCGTCGGATCAACTTTTAAGGTCTGGATAGTCTGGAATGAACGAATGAGTGGCGCAGACAGATTTTGATACTTTTTTCAATGACTTCAATTAACAGCTGAACAAACGTCTCCAATGAATGGATATTCTCTATCATATTTAATTTCTTATATATAAATTATAAGCTACTATACATGGATTCCAAGGGACAGAATATGGGTGTATAGGTAATTAGGCTACTAAGGATATTTATCATTTATGCGGGCAAGGCAGAATATGAGGCTACTTATCATGTATGGTCATCAAGGGTAATTTCATTTTTCGCAGCCCAACCAGAACCAAAAATTCTAATAAATTCTAATAAATTAGTATCGGATACTTTGATGACTTCCTCTAAGATTTCGTGATATTATATTTCAGGCATCTACTTATGTTCTAAGAGCTCTTTTCTGATTTACAACTGCCAATGCTGCATCTTGACATCATTATAATGAAAGAAATAACTCTGCTCATTATTTACCTTTGATTGCTACATCGAAGAAAACTAAATCCAAATAGGTATATCTATAGCATACCAAGCTACTTAATTTATTTTGTCTCTCCAATGAATCATTAACTTTGTAAGTTGAGTCTCAAAAGATGAGTGTATTTTCACATTGTAAAGCTATGCAGGCGTGACGTAGAAAAAGTCAATATCTTTTGGCTGAATTTTTCCATTATGGCCAGACCATGGTCTACGAAGTGCAACTCTGCAGCAACGTAACAATGCATTTGATTTGTTACTCGGTTATATTTCATGTTTATTGTGTGGTAGAAATAAGAATCCATAAAATAGTCTCCATAAAAGGCATGTTGTACTTTGTGTTATGTTCTAATAATACACGTTCTAATAATATTGCTCTCCCTCAGACGATTTACTTTATACACAGTGTATGCATTCTTGAGATGTGCTTTATAGGGGAGAGTTGTTATTTTATGCATAATATGCTTTAATAGTGAAAATAAATTATCCAAATAATGCAACAAACATGCAAAAATGATGCATTTGATAAAAAGTAAATCCAAAAACTGACAATTTTTCTGACTTGGCGGAAACATATCTTACATCAGATTAGGTTTTACTGGGCTTTACTAACTATAGGTACATTCTCTGTTTATACTTGTGAGGCTGCAAATGCTTGATAAAAATAAAAAATGGCCAAAATTGTACATTGCGTCTGTAAATATTTTTATTGCACATGTATATTTGCCCTGGGGATTATGGGGATGAATGATAAGCAAATTTAGGTCAACTAGATGCAATAAACTCTACTGAACATGAGGTAAGTTGAGCCGATAACTGCTCCAACCTCCAAAAGCCAAGATCCTGAATGCGACACTGCAACTGGAAACGAAGTTTACAGACTAATAGAATACAAAAAAATATCAAAAGTATACACAATGACAAAATGAAAAAGGTATCTGTATCAGAGCGTGTGTATTTCAGTGGGTGTGAAAAATGACAATGAAGAAGGAAGTAAAGGGGAACTAAATGCAAATTGCGATGTATATTTTCATAAGTACATATTTTATTCGTTACACTTGCTCGCTAGCAATGTGGTGTATGATATCTTTACTTATATTCATTTCCATCACTTAAATACTAAATCCTTATGTTTCTAACTACTTACAGTTATTTATAATTTATATTATGATAATTATAGCATTAATTAGTATCTAAATCCTTTTACTTACTAAGTGTACGTTACACGAAATTAGTCCATTAATGGTCACATACAGAAATGAGGTAGAGGTACACATAGGTAGTAACCCTGAAAATACGTTTATTACGTCGCTGTTTCTTTAGAACCTTTCCCCTATATCTCTATGCTAATTAAGTGGTATAATTATTATGATTGCATTTTCACCTAAATTTTCAGAGTTCATAATTACACATTTCTTTATAGCTTCTATACTAAACAGGTAACTAGTATTCTTTTATATCTAAGTAATGAAGTTATTGCGGGCAGCCATATTTATGGATTTTTATTTCCATATCTATAAATAATATATTACGTACCTTGCACACAATTAAAAAACATACATTTACTAGTAGTACCAATGAAAATGAATTGTATTCAATATGTCTGAGTACCTAATTGAAAGTATTAGTTCTGGATCGGATATAAGTACCACTACCTCGCAACAGATTTATTTTAGTGCTTAGGATATAATATATGTAGATGCATCTATAAAATAAAAAATAATTAAACTGAGATTATCTTACAAAAAATATTGTCTTGTCATTCTTAAGCTTTAATTTATGAAGCTGAAGCAGCTATCCAGGATAACAAGACTGTGCTACAATAAACGTCATCAAACAAATGAATAAAACACAACTTCTGGAAATTATATAAAATAAAGAGGATGCACTTTCAAGTTTCGTTAGTTGATTTCATTTTGCATACACTGATTCTAGTGGAGAATTCGGTTGAAATGTAATGATGACGTAAACGAAGGTAAAAATGAAATGTAAATGTTAGGAAATGACTACGACACTTCTGTCCATGTAAATTATACAGGCACCTAAGAAAATCCCATGCAAAAGCTACTTGTTAGTATTCCAGCGTGACATTTGCAAATGCAGTTTTGCAAGTATCTTATTCTGTCAAGCGGTCGGTAGTGTTACTGTGTAGTAAATGTGTTTGTGAAACCATTACTCTTAATTAGTTTTACTTTCACTACAATTATTTATCCTACATAATATATAGTGACATAACATACTTCTTCCGCTGAGAGATACATTCACAAGCTGGCTAAATACAGGAGGATGTTACATAATATAAGCTCCAAACCTATACAGCAATATTCTTAATACATGCTGAGTTTTACACATTATTACAAGTTAGTGCATCCGTACATCACAAAGTGCATCTAGCTAAAATACATTGTATGTATTAGAATGACCTTTGCAATTGCAACTTACTTAGCACTTCTCATTTCATTGTACGTTATTTACAATAGGAGCACCTCATTATTTACTATTATACTCACAATAAGCTTACAGAGTACTTCGTGCTTTGTCATCACTAAAATTCTAAACGTATGTTTATTTAGACTAGTAGACATTTGTCGTTTCTAAAACTTTTTATGTTAGTGTTATTACTTTGGTGCTTTTGTATGCCGAAAATACACAATCATTTTCTCCTTGTCCATAAATACTTATCTGTAATGCTACAA
>JAQFYB010006063.1:0-12882 GCA_034694085.1 Pogonognathellus longicornis | reverse complement strand
AGTGTAGTAGAGTAATTAAATTTATGATTGAACCCACGAATTCAAACTCCAGCCCGGGAAAAATACCAACTGAAACATATCGCCTTAAGGAACTGCCGCATCAATCGCTTTTCTTTAATTGTTGGAAAAGTTTTGGAACATTTTAAAATTTTGGACATTATTCGATTGGGGCATTGGGCAACCCCCAAATTTTAATCCTAGCTACGCCCCTGTAGTAACCAGTTGTTTCTTTTTGTTTTCAAATTGTAAGACAAGGAACGAATCTGATTTTACTCACAAAAGACCATCGACTAAGGATGTAGGCTGCTAGACAGACAAACAAAGACTAGACAAAACCACCACCACCAGATGTCTCTTCTGTGACAAAAGACTGTACCTACTGTTTCGTTTTCGTTTCCCCGTTCGCACAATGAAAACGTCAACGAGTGTTTTGTTTTGTGTGAAGTGGCGTGAGTGTTTTGCGTTTTAGTCAAACGTAAAAGCATTTCTCTTTTTCCAACATTCCGGCTTGCGGTTATTTTCAACTTTCATAGGTGTCAATTAATTTTAACTATTTTCAGATCTGCGATTTCAAAGTTAAATCGTCGACGTGCTTTTAGTTCTGTGGATCTGAGAAAGATATGGATGAAATCGAGATTATTGGTGAAGTTGTAAGACCCCAGAAAAGGAAACGTGGTCGCCCTCCAAATAATCCGTAAGTTCAAACTTCCAGTTCCAACCCATTTAATTGCTAATGCATTACAAGATTTTTACAATAAAATAATTCGTGTTGTGGTTTGTTGGGTTTTTAACAGTTTTAAAGTTTTAACTGTCATTCGTCTCATTACAATCATCGGTTATCGGTAGCAGCTTCGATTGCAATTTTTACAGCAAAATTGTGTTTCTTCAAATAATATAATTTTATAATATTTTTCAGCAATGTAGTCCCAACCCCAAGAGAAAAGAAGCCTTTCAACATGAAACGTCCAAAGGGTCGTCCAGGTCGTCGGCGAGTTGTTGAAACTCAAAGTTGTGTCCCTATCGAAAACCCAGAGGATATGAATAAAAATTCAGGCACCACTGAATCGGTGATAGATATTGATGATGGAAGGAAGGGAAGTGGTGATGGAACTCCTACTTCATCACTTACTACGCCTAAACATTCAGGAGATTCAGATAATTCAGGACAGCAACAAATAAATGGAAACGACCGTGTTGAGTTTGAAAACAAAACTGTAAACGCAGTTTCTTCTACGACAGAAAGTACAACCCAGGAAACTTGTGAGTCTGACTCCACTACACAAGTTATATCTTCCCAACCTCAACTTGCAAATATTCCACATCTTGGGAACTCTACGGGTATAGTTTTGCCCTCGATTTCATCCTTGACGTCTAAATCTGCGGTGACTTCAAAAAATCCTTCGACCAGTTCGACCCTGGATTTATTAAAAGACCCCACACCCACAGCTTGTTCATCAGAAAATTCAACTGAAGGCTCTTCTGGATCCAAATTAGAGATGCTTTTGGAAAGAAAATGGAAACCAGTCAAACAAGTAGCGTCACTTGCATCGGAACAAGGACAAGAATTAGACTTGGTAGAATTTCTTGCTGCTCTTTCCGGACTGAAACAGGAGAACAGAATATTGGAAGAAAATCTTAATGACTTGAAGCAACGGCGAGATCAACTCACTTCTTTCAATGAAGCAATCAATGCCCCCATTGAAGAGGAACACACTCAAGAACACGAACAAAATATTCACGACACACAAAGTAAGGAATCGGAAGAAAATCAGAACACACACACTGAAAACTATGGAGAAAATAACAATGATGAACCTAGTCCGCAATATGGAGAAATCATTCAAAATGGATGCAATAAAAATGAACATGTGTCTCTCGAACCAGACCGACATTTTTGGACAGTTAGTCAGTTTGAGCTTCCTGTACTTTTTTCGTATCATCCACAGCATCCACATCAACAAATGATTTCTGGACCGAATTCGAGTCCTTCTACTGATACGTCTGGCACTGGCAATGAAGTTTCAAGTAAGAACATAGTTATAAGTTATGCTTTTGACATTTTGAAATTCATGAATTATTCAGCATCTTTTATTTCATTTCACTCATATGGATTAAAAATTGGTTTTAGATTACAGTCAAACTCAGCCTGAGCAATCAGCGTCCAGTCTTCATTTGCTTGAGCAAAGTGGTTCTAGTTCTGAGCAACCCGACTACTCTTATTTGGGAGTCTTAAATTTCTCGATGCAAGTGAGAATGGAGAATGCATATTATAGCCTATAGATGCTGCTCCCACTTCAAAATGCCTCTTATTTCAGTCTAACTTTATAGTTCACCTCCTAATTATTCTAGGTTAAAATAAATAAACTTTCAATTATTACGTCCAATTAGGCCACATTTAGAATATTAATTGCGTTTTATTTTTGTTGAGACACTATAATATTAGCTTTAATTTTGCAACTGCTTTTTCGAAAATTAATTTAATGTGTGTATTACTGAAACTTATTTCTCAACTGTAGCTAAAATTCGGTAAAAAAATTTCATTGTATTGATATGTTAATTAGGTTGGGAATGGAATTACAATAAAAACTAATTAATTCAATTCCTTCTACATGTACTTATTTCACCATAAGATAATTAATACATCATTCGATTCAGGTTATATTATATTATTTTATTACTAGTTGATTTTTTATTTAAGAAGCAAAAAAGAATTTTAAGAGTAGAGCAGTGATTGTATTGGCTTTGAGGAATTTCTGTAATTGAAAGTAATTACGCTACTTCACGACTATTATTGTTATTTTTCTTGTTATTAATTTCAAACAGTCCAAACACTCTTTTGTTTGTACTTGCGCATATTCCTTGATGTAGTGCTGATGACAATAAGTTATTCGTGTCATGAGGTTATCTATTAGATATAGAATAATATTATTATTTCATTTTAAATCGTCATTTCAAGAATAGCATAGTAGCCAGAGGAATCTGCTCTTCTGAAAGGGCTGTGCGTGGTTGTTGAATCTGCTGATTTTTAAATGAATTCATTTATTGACATTCTATCATATAAAGTAATATTTTATAAATGTTATGTATTTAGTAGACCTACCTTATTTACAGAATGTACAGACTGGTGGGATTTTATTTTTAGCAGGTTAGATACTAGGATGGTAGGATCGAATGGGATAGGTTACTTACATTTACTCGTATATATATGTTCAATGTAAATGGTGCAAAATTAAAAATATGTTTTTCTATATACAAACTTCTTTTCAGGGACTTTTGTAGTGTGGGTGGGTAAATGATTTTACCACACGCAAAAGTTTCACTTACCATTTAAGCAGAAAGGAATGGGAGAATGTAAATAGTACAATTAAGTGGTGTGATATAAGATGTAATTAAAAAGATTATAACTGAACCAGATGAACATTAATTCAAATTTAATAAATATAATACCTCTACACAGTATATACACATAATTTACATATTATTATGCATTTCAATGAGGTAGCTGTGAGCTTCTTGATTCTATTTATGAGTCGGATTTGTACGTGAGATGATGAATGAAACTTAAAAGTCTGCTTTTGTTATAATTACAAATCCGTAATGCTGTACAGACGTGTTGCATCTGTCGGCCAATGTCAATCTTTTATCATCTTTCTCCACACCGGTATTCATCGTAAAAGCGAAAAAAAACCCTGCACTTTCATTGAATACCAAAATCTAATTGCACGTAGGATGGATATGATTCGTGTTTTACCATTTATTTATGCAATACAATCTCGCATTGAAATCGAAATAAAAGCTTTATTAAATGCTGAGATGTTTGTCGACTTTTAAACGGAATCGCTATTTCTGTCTTTGACGAAAGTTATTAAAAGAGTCGATTGTACAAAAGTTGCTTCCTGCTGTGAGTTCTGAGTTTATTTGGGGCAACGAAAGATAAATTCCGTCTTTTGAAGAAGTCTTTCATTTCAAAGCAATAACACAAAAATGACAATAGTCTCTGATTGACAGCAACACAAAAAAAGATGCCGCATCCTCCTCCACAACACTTTTTCCTTCCGTATCTTGTCTTCAACATTTACACCTTTCAGTCTTCAATTGCAAGGCCAACTCTGCAGGCTCCTTCAACTTACAGACATGGAAATTCATTTTCACATTTATTTTCATTCTCTACTTTTTCTCATCTACTCTTTTCTTCCCAAACAAGTCAGACATTTTATTTAACTTCATTTTTAAACATTTTATATTTTACTCATAACGACTTTTGTGTTAAGATATTATTTAAAAAACATTCTACTGATTTTTCCAGGTTCAAACACAAAATCCACAGTTTACGAGAGACTGTAATGATCCGCTGCTGCTTAACCACGACAACAAATTTTCTCACTCATATTGCTATCACGTATGCGGATTTCCTCAAGATCGCACTACAGCCATTTGCACACCTGGTGGAACCTGCGTTTGTGCAGCCAGTCCTTGTTCAGACGATGTAATTCTTTTTTACTTCATTTCCAAATTAAATTTTGTACCTCGAAATATTATGTGGCAACAGTTTGATTGGAAGTGAAAAATCAAAATTCAATTATTTTTCAACATTCGGGAATCGGGAACTCCGTATATTTGTTCTTAGAAACAGCTTCCTCGGTAAACAATAATTTTGTTTTTGTTTGGAATTGTTAGGATGCTGTGCTAGCTGCATCTGCTGGTGGAAAATTTGATAGCTCTCTTTGTCCACCAATGGCGAGTGACGCTCCAGACCCTGACCCGAATGCGGGGCCCGCGTGTGTCGCTCAGTGTGCTGGCCAATGTGCGGGTGGAATTGGACAAATTTGTGGAGAAATCGAGGTGTTGGGACCGATGATGAATGTTTTTGCAAAAGTGTGTACCTGCTCCTGTCCCACTCAAAGGTGCACTCCATTGACTACAACAACAGTCGCTACCACTACAACTATAACAACCACAGCTCCCACCACAATCACCTCCACCACCTCCAGCAACAGTGTAGCAGTTGTACTTAACAAGTTCAAAATATTTAAAATTCTTTGGAAGATAAAAATAGTGACGAGCTGGGCAGTGCAAAAAGCAGCGAAATATGTCATCGTAGTATTTAAATTATTTTTAGCATACGCCATACAATGGATCTTCCTTGGCACGTACTTCTTTGTTATGAAACATTTGATTGCTCTCGAACTTGGACTCTTGTTTGAGTGGATCTGGTGGTTATTTACAATCATTAAAAATAATTTCTAGTCCAATTAAGTTAATTAACTAATTAATTTGGAAAATAAATAAATATTTATTATAATTAAATAAGCTATGTATTTGTTGCGTGATTATTTGTTTCGAACAATACTTGGTACAAAAAAGATTGCGAAAACAACATGTGGGGCACATTGAGAATTTGTGCTTTCATTTATTCAATTGCTTGACAATCTGGACAATCTCATAATAATAAATTATAATTAAAAAGTTTTGTACTAAATGATTTGTACTTCTCATATTTATATATTTGTGCATATATTTATATCAATTGACACTCCAATTAATGGTCGTATCATTTCAGGTTGAAGTGTCGAAGCTCAGAAATTGTAATTATTTGCACTTTAATTTCAATTATGATATTGAAAGAGTGCCGAGTGTATTTTGCATTTATCGCATCCACGATTGTGTTTTAATGACCTAATTACTTATATTTTTATACAGGGTTTATTTTATAACAGAAGACAGTGAATGTTACTGATTTGTATCACATGAGAGTTTTAATCATGTATTTATTTATCTGTAAATGATTAGGTAACCTTTATAATTAATTCCACAATAGATAACCATGAAAGTAATCAAAAAGGATGAAG
Organism: Pogonognathellus longicornis; assembly: GCA_034694085.1. NCBI lineage: Eukaryota > Metazoa > Arthropoda > Collembola > Entomobryomorpha > Tomoceridae > Pogonognathellus > Pogonognathellus longicornis. The sequence goes on along the minus strand of JAQFYB010006063.1, from coordinate 7,033 downwards.
CTGAATTGTTCATAGATCATGCATTAATAATTGAAGCACCTCATTAAGAGTGTATACATAAAATTACAAATCACTTTGATTTTATCAAACAAAGAATGATGAAACTAATTTATTTTTCCATCTTATTTGTCCTGCACTTTTGTACAGGACAACAAAACCCTGTATTTCCAGGGTGGTATGCGGACCCAGAAGGAATAATTTACGGTGACAAATATTGGATTTTCCCCACCTTTTCCGCTGCATTCGACGAACAAACTTTTCTAGACGCATTTTCGTCATCAGACTTGGTCACGTGGACTAAGCACGAAAAAATTCTGGACATATTCGATGTGAAGTGGGCGAGAAGGGCCGTTTGGGCCCCCTCCGTTTTCGAAAAGGATGGCAGCTACTACTTGTTTTTCGGGGCAAATGATATCAAAACTGAAAGTAAATCCGATAAAATATTACAAAACACATTTGTGCGATACAACTTTAACTTTTAATAAAAAACTCTTTGTGAATTCTAATTTTTGAATTTTTAAACGAAGGCGAACTTGGTGGAATTGGAGTTGCCGTATCGAGCACTCCAGGAGGAACTTACGTGGATTTGCTGGGCAGACCTTTAATAAACGAAATTGTGAACGGAGCTCAACCCATCGACCAATTTGTTTTCAAAGACTCTGACGGAACTTATTACATGTACTACGGTGGTTGGGGACACTGCAACATGGTCAAACTGAATTCCAATTTCACAGCTCTCGTCCCATTCGAGGACGGCTCAACTTACAAGGATGTGACCCCCGAGGGATACACGGAAGGTCCGTTTATGTTCATTCGGAATGGCAAATATTATTTCATGTGGTCCGAAGGAGAATGGGCAGGACCAGACTACAGAGTGGCCTACTCCATTTCGGACACCCCCTTTGGACCCTTCCAAAGAATTGGCACCATCTTGCAACAAGATCCACAAATTGCGACGGGAGCTGGTCATAACTCCATCATTAAGGTACCCGGCATGGATAAATACTACATTGTTTATCATCGGCGACCACTCGGGGAGGTGGATATGAGCAGTCGAGTAACGTGTGTTGACGAAATGAACTTTAACCCGGATGGAACTATTATACCCGTCAGGATGACTCATCAAGGTGTCATTGGCGTCCCTCTCTCATAAATTAATTAATGTTTATATGCACAAACGTGTTTTTCAAATGTTTTACAAAATAAAAAATAATTCTTTCTCAATAGCAATCAATGAGAAATGAAATGAGAGTATTTTTCTTGTAATAAAGTTTTCTTAAGGAAGGTCAAGTTTATTGCTTCGACAATTTAATTTTTTATACATTTTACAAATAGGACGACTATTAATTTTTATCCGTAGACTTCGAATTCAAACAAGGAGTAGCCATAATTAGTTGCCCTTTCGAATGCATACATTTTGACATACCTTCCGGACACAGACTGCAAGGGAATTGTGGTGACTCCTCCACTTCCGTTGTAATTTTCATACACTGTGCGCCAACTTACATTGTCAGTGGAAGTCTGAACTTGAAATCCTTTTGCATATGCCGCCTCCCAGAAAAGTTTAACAAGGGTGATAGTACGTGACTGTCCCAGGTCAATGTAAATCCATTGTTCGGACGTGGTGCTGCTACTCCATCTGGAGTTCATACTTCCGTCTACCGCATTTCTCGCCGCCATTGTCGAATCTTGTTCGCTGCTTGCAAACACGGGACGGTTGATGGCAATATTGTCTGAACCAATGATGTCAATGTCACCTTGATGGTAGCACCTTGAGTTATAATAAGTGTCCTTCACCCCCTGGTCGCTGTTGAAAGCGGGGTCCTTCAAATATTCAGCCCAAACCATAAACCATGTCCAACGAGACTGACGAGCCAAAACTTGTGGAGTAGGAACCGCCCCAACTTCGCCCAGGGCGATGGGTTTTCCCCCTGCGACATCTATCATGCGTTGATAGTCAGAATCGGTAGAGAATTTGTTGACCCAAACGTCGAGTGTTGCGACATCCACGTAGTCACCCCCTGGCCAATATTCCCCGATGGATCCCATTTGCACGTCTTTGACGCACCATGCCCAAACGAGGGAGCGGAAACCATGATGATGTGTTAAATAGTCGTACGTGATTTGGTAAAGTTTTCGACTTCCATTTGCCCCGGGGCGTCCACCCCACCACGACCAACCTTCATTAATTTCATGAATTGGCCGCCAGATGGAAATTACTCCTGCGTTTTCCAATTGTCTCAAGAAGGGCACAATTGTGTCCACACGAGCTTTCCACCTGTTGTTTAAGTTTCCCCCGTCGGTAATGAGATCATTCCATTGGTCGTTATTCAGAGAGCCCAAAATTCCGTTGTTGTCCCAGTTGCATGTTTCTCCAACAGTGGGTGGACACACGTGCCAAGTGAGGGCAACAAGTGACCCGGCATTCCATTGTTGAATCGCTTGGTAAATCATTGACTGTCTATTGTTGACGTCATCCGGAAGAAAAAGAAAATCCCCACCCCAGAGTCCGGGTAGCACTCCAGTGATGTCCCGAACCACCCGAGTCCATTTTGTAGGGTCGGAGTTTGGCTCTCTGTTATGTTGACCTGTGATTGTGTGAGAACCGGAAATACTGGAAAGGTATCGGATCAAATCATCTCTGGTAGCTAGAATACCTGAACGATTTTGAAAACCTGGAAACGATACAATAATTAATTATAATTTATAAATTAAATAAACTTGTGTTAACACAATCATGAAAACCTAAAATGGATGAACAGCCGATTTATTTCATTACCTGATGGATTTGCCACGACGGTTTTCCATAGAAATACCGTGCACAGTGTTGATAGCAACACTAAGGACTTCATTTTACTGTTACTCGATTGGATGATAATTTAACATTGCAGTTTATGGCAGATGAAACAAGGCTCTTTAATGTTACACAGTTATGTCATTTGTCATTCAAGGCTATTAACTTAACATTAGTTTAACAGATTTGATCAATTTACATTAAAATTGTTAAATTGTTGATGCATTGACACATATAAGTGCTAATAATTAATTAATTACAATAATACAAATCTGTCAGGTATAGGCATCTCACATACGGACAAAGGTGTCACCTGGTGTAATGGTATAGCAATTCTCGTTGGAGTAAAATCCGTAGGAATCATTTTACAATGTACTATAGTACTATTATTGAAAGAGAAATTTTAATTTAACAATTAAAAAACTAGCAGAACTGTATAACTGGTGTAATTGTTTTTCGAATTTTGAAATTATTATTATTTTGAAATATAATTTAGGTAAAACTATTAACTGTAAATAAAATCATTGACAATTTTATTATTTTAACTACACCACGCATTCATAGAGGCATTGCATGTCAGATTTCTCTCTTGCGTGAGGTGTCTACAACAACTAACAATAAGTGTTCTGTATCATTGTAATAAGGTAGTAAGGTGGAATTTAAAATGTTTTTAACAGTTTTGAGTGCTCAGGAAAATTTTGCAGGAGAAAAGGTGCATGATTGTTATGCAAAGTTATCAATGGTGATGTTATGACAGAACTGGATTATCTGTTGATTGTTATTCACCTTGAATATTTTTATCATTCACTTTAATATATTAATATTTACGTCCATCTGTCAAAAATCGTTTCATAAAAGTAATTTTTTTATTTATGCATTCTCATCACCTCTCAACAATTTATTACAATAATCCACCGATTGTAATATCTTGTGCTAATGAATTTTTTTACCTTCATTTAATTTTACTTATTCAACGTAATATCAATCAATATTAAAATAAATATGGTCAACTCCCTACCAATAAACAATTGAAGAGGATATAAGTAAGTAACGGAGAACTATTCCACAAACGAATATTGTAATTTAAAAAATTCATTGTTTTTTTCGAATTCAGCACCCAAACGTATTCCTAAACACAGGAAGAACACATACTTAACACATACACGCAGATATTTCCAGGATCCATGATTTAATCTATCCCTGGATGGACAGAGGACGAATAGACAGATAGACAGACAGAAAATTTAAAACCATAAAGTATCTCCGATACTTCATAATTTATTCTTTTTTATTATTAGCGTATCATATTATATTTTATTTTGTTGCTCTTGGGATTGTTCTGTCAGATTCTTGAGACAAAATGAGGAAGTGTTGGTTTCTTGGACTACAGTTCACTAAAGGTAATAATAGAATCTGTAAACCAAAAAACAAGTTAAATAATTGAGCGCAACTGCAAATAAACCATTGAAAATTGAAACAATTGAATATCCTGGTTTGTCGTAATTTGGCTGGGGTGCATTATTAATTCATATGTCCACTTGGAAGGACACCGCTGTTTGATTTTCAAACAGTTCTTAACACGAAATGCACACTGGAAAGTTTTGGAATAATTTCTTCCGATCTCCCAGTCCTTTTTCCTACGTCAATTTAGTCCTTGTGGTATTTCCCCTTTGATTACTTTTTAAAAATAATATTTGCATTTCTGGTATAAAATTAATAATATTTCTCCATTACTGCATTTTAGATTTTGAATTCTTTTCACTGGGTGTACTATGCTGCTTTTGCAAATAATTTCGGCGCTTTGTCCCACGTCCAGGACCTTGGCTACACTTTCACGTCTGTCAGCGGTTTGTTTTTCTTCTTCTTTGGGTTATTTTCTGTTCACGCTCTCAATGTGCTATGGCCCAGTAGAATAAGAGTGCTCATTGTATGTCCATCTTCCGTCAAAAATAAAAAATAACGACAATAATTTACACAACATTAATCGAAACCGTCAATGTTCTAAATATTTTTATTGTTCTGTGTATGAAGATTAACATTGGACTTGGTGTTACATTCATCCTAAGTCTCTGTTCTGTTGCAAGTTACCTGCACAGTCCATCGACATCTGAAATGCAGCATCATATTTTCAAACGTTTTGTGACTTTGAAATATAACCAAGGATTCATTCAATCCGTCGAAATGGAAAAGGTATGAGATTTTCAAAAATCAAATAGATTTATAATAATGAAAAAACTAATTTTGAGATGAAAAAATGTAAAAACGTTTTCAGAAATGTTGTGGAATAATTTCATATCGAGACTACGTAGAATTGGACAGCGATGAGACTGAAGCGATTGATGTGAGTCCCGTAAATCTCCCAGAGTCTTGTTGCAAATTGACAGGAAGTGAAAGATCTAACTGCAATGAACGAGTTACTGCTGAAGATGTGGGACTAAAGTTTTACACGGAGGGCTGCGTGAAAAAAGGCTACTGGAATTTACAAGAATCTGCTCCGATTTCGTTTGGACCAGTGACAACTTATTTCCTGTGCACTATCTTCCACTCTGCTTCTTGTCTCGTCTGTCTCGTCATTTTTAATTACTACATTTGTCTCAAATTCCCCAAAAGGAGGGCGAAGTGTAAAGAAATTAATCTCAAAATCGAACAAGTTTACAAAGAGCGTGAAGAAATCATAAATTCGGCTACGTCTGATTTGGAAATGGCTGAGTATGCCGTGGAAGGACCCGCCATTCTGGAATGGTACAATGTTCACTATCTTCCCAAATTTGGATCTTTTGGAAATCTGGAGAGAATCTCCAAAACTGGATATGTACTTCCCAAAAGATACGAATTTCCTCTTTTCCCTTTCCAAGAGTATGAAAAACATCCGGAAAAATTCGTGGCTGGGTCCAATCTCGACCTTTATGAATCTAAAACTGTTTATGAGTCTCCTCCAGAATCAGACGATGAAAAAAGTGAGCAAATGATATTAAAAAAAGCCCCAAACTCCGCTGCATTTGAATGAATAATACTGTTTCACTTCACAGATCTCTCCCATCCCCTTTCACACAAAAACGGCAAAATCTATTAAATTGTTTTAATTAACTAAAGATTCAGTTTTTCAATTGATATTATTATCGAGGGCTGTTTTATTTTATTTTATATGGCATTATTTCTTAAGTTTAAATTGTAGTGCAATTATTATGATCAAATACATGTTTAAAGTCGTCAATCACAATAGGTCACATCAAAAATTAAATTGGTGGCGTGTATAGTGTGTGACTAAAATATTTAAAAACTTTAGTATTTCAATAGAACAATTAATAATATATTTGAATTATATAAACCTAAAACACAAATGCATACAATAGATAAATAAAACTTTAAACAAATCAATATTTTAGTTCTATTGTGATTTGATCATTAAAAAAGAAAAACAATGCGATATTGTTATCTTTTTGTAAACACGACTATAAATTTGCATTGAAAGTTCTATTAGCTTAATCCTATTTACCAAGTTTTATTTAATTTACTAAGTTTCTCTTCTCAGTGCCATCATGCACTATGCCTTCAAGTAATATTTTTTAATAATTTTTGTAAGAATTTTGTTGAGAAATGGGCGTTACGGGTACAGCGGCCTTTTTAGTGCAACTTAGATTGCTAATGTTAAACACGACATTAGTCGGTGATGGACCGTTGTCAGCATATATAATTCCCTTGCCAGATGCCCATTCTGTAAGTTACCTACAAACTATTTTTTATCTCGTCAAAAAGCAGAGGGTTACAGGCGCTACGTCAGGCCCGTAACGCCTGTGTGACATTACAATTACAATAATTGGCGTGATCAGTGGTACTCACACTGAAAATATTATATAATCTTATATTATAATAGCGACAGCAAAATATGAAAAAACCATGTTAAAAAGCCTAAATCCTCATTGCCATGTTCTCAAAAACCACTGCACCGATTTTAGAGTGAAGCACAAGATTTTAAAGCCACGAGTGCCACGAAGGCTCTTTGCAAATAAAATTTTACAAAAAGTTGATAAATAAACCCGTTTGACCTCATGACCCAGGCGGGAAAAAAACTCGCCACATAAGGAGTCTGAGCCAGCTACCTAACAAAAACAAACCCTTTCTCCACGATATTTATTTATAGAGCCAGGTAGAAAGACATGAACCTTTGGAACTTGCATTGAAATATAAAGCTGTATACAATAGAACTTTTAAGCCTTCCCCTATACAAATATACTCTCA
>JAQFYB010006062.1:0-12885 GCA_034694085.1 Pogonognathellus longicornis | reverse complement strand
AAATGAATGTTTTAGTTTTTACCTGTAATTCCTCGCCCGTTAAAAAGGTTCCGGTACACTGAAGACAACGAAAAGGTCCTGGACTGGGTGTACTTTGTATAGATTCCTTTTTATGGTTTTGCATATGAGAGGTAAGAGCGGCTGCAGTATTGTAGCCCCGATTGCATATCACGCATTGGTACGGTTTTTGGTGGTCATGAGTTTTCATGTGAATCTTCAAGTGATCGCTGTAGTACAATAAAACAAATTAGTATAGCTAATGCAATTTGCAAGATATAGATAGAGTAAAAACTACAAATTGTGTGCAGTATTCGTGCAATGACATTCATGTGGAAAGAGAAACTAGGGGAAAAACTAACAAAACTGACAAGTACTAATTGTCGCCAGAAGGAAGACAAAGTGATCAAGAGTTTATAGCGGAATGCCTATATGACCACTGTGTGATGTGATGACTGCAGAATTCAAGTCTTTTTAGAGTCCATTCACAGGACGAAAGCGATAGTGATGGTAGCAGTGACTAGGATTTTGGCAAAGGTTTTATTTCATATATATTATGTGTGTGTACTTTAGAAGACAACAGGAAGTAGGGTTCTGAGAAAGGAACGAGGCAACAGAAACACACAAGAGAAGTTGTAGATAATTGAATTGGATGAGAACGAGGAGATACTACGACATAGTTGCTAACAATAAGCAGAAGCACATTTTGCCACAGAAGATGCTCCAAGCTTCTTGTGTGCTAATACCTCAGGGTTGCAATTGTACAAGACATGCAGTTATCTGTGTGAGTTGACAAAGAGAAAGAAATAAGAAACAAACCTTCTGGAGAAGGCAGATTCACAGTGTGGGCAGCGATACTTTTTGTCACCCGTGTGTAATTTGACATGTCGATCACGACTTCTCTTGTGTTTGAACAGACGCTGACAAAAGTCGCACTTGAATGGCATTTGGTCGCTGTGACTCTACAAAATGGCAAACCAACAATAACACATTTACTTTACTTTACACTCACACACAAATGGGATCCGTATAGTTTTCCAACTCAAACGTCTGTCTTGACTGACACTGAAGAAGAAATTGATTCCAAAAGAACATTAATTGTAAGTAAACCGTTCTTTAAACCTTAAAACGGAACAACACACCAATAGCCTTTGTCTCCAACACAATATGTAAGTTTAATGAGTAATCCAATACTTCACAGCTATCTATGCACGTACCATCCTGTATCTGTTATGTGCCTTACCACAATGTGACTAACTTCCATTGTTCTATAGTCTATATAAACACTAAATATTAAAGAATTCTCTCGAAATGACTCAGTGTATGAGCAATATTTAAATAGGTAATAAGAACATAGAATATTGTCATCTTAATGGTAGTACTAATACGGTCAACAAGGAACTTGTGGGTCAAAGTCAAGTAAGCCATGCGATAAAGTCTTAATATTTGTAGATAGCCAAGGGGTGGGTGATGATTTGCTGCGACCCTTGCCTTGCATGCACTACACATGTTTATTGTGAACTTGTGAACTTCTAAATATTATTTCTAATGCACTCACTCACTCAGAGTGGCAATAAAAGGAATACATTGGTTATAAGCTTGTATAATAAGTAGTTGTTAACACAACATAAACTGCTTTGAAACATAGAGCACTTGTCATTTTTGTTAATAACGTTTTGGCTTTTTCCTTCTCGCGTGTACTTATAGTAAATTGTAACATTATTTGTTTCTCTTTTCCACACCGACTCGCCTCACTTGGCTTGACACAACTGGATAATAGTTGACTCATAAACTTTATAATAAATATGGGAAGTCGGGAGAACAAGAATAAGAACAAGGGCAGACTAAGTAACTATTCCTTGACCCTCACAACACTATTGTACTCCTATATTATAGTGATAATCAAACTATTTACCTAAGCTGGAAAGGGTCTCTATGTTCTTTCCCAGTTTAAGTCTCCCTTTATTTTATCCCAGTCTCTATCTTGCTTTGAAATCATTACTAATATCAATTGGGATGCAATGTTTTGTCCAATGTACACAAATATACAAAAATCAAGTCGTAGTATGTATACGACACATATGTGTGACTTCCTATTTACCATCCAATCCAAAGTCAACGCTAACTGCCCTACTATGCCTTTCATGTATGTTATCATTTTTCTATATCTGTATTGCCCTACAAAGCAAAACTATTTATCTGTATCGATCCTAAGAAAATAGATTAATACTAGAAAACCTTCGAGGTGACTTGTCAGACTGTTTTAACTTACGATTTGTTTCCTTTTACATTATAAGAGTTAGGCTAGTTAGAAAAGTTAAACATTTAAACTGTAATTTTTTTCCTTGGGATCTGGAGTAACTTTTCTAGTAACTGTATTTAAAATACTGTATAGAATAAATCTGTAGGTACCAATATAAGAGAGATTTTTGTGTGTATGTAGGAAATATTAAAACACAGATGGGTGTTGATGATACGGTGTTGGTGGTGGGCTGGAGACATGGACTTGAGTGATTGACCATTAATAACATGTGAGCTTATGTCATAAGTTTGACTGTGTGAATGAATGTTGTGGGGAAAATAATAAATGATTTACCTGTTCGTGTTTCTTGAGATAGGAAAGTCGAGGAAATGCTTTTTCACAGAATTGACAAGCGTAAGGAGTTGACTCGGTTGGTCCAATAGTAAAAGTGACCTCTGTATCATTCCCTTCTGTGGTGACGCTGTTGGGTGTCGCACAGGAACTTGGCGACAATGAGTTTTGGTCTTCGTCAGCCGTCTCCGAATTCCAAGATAAACTTGGGTCCGTCCCTAGCGTATCTGTCAACACAATCCATCATTTCCGCTTCAGTACTCAACCATCCACAGCATAAAATTATCTCCTTTCTTCTCATAAAACTCTGTCTTTACTACGTACATACTTATAATACCATAATCTTTCCATTCTCAGACCCTATTAACACACTATCCTCTATAACTATGATACATCATTACTATCATAACCAAACTTTTGGAAAAAATTGAAAACTCAGAAGGACAAGCATATCACACTGAAGATTGTGTACATCATCGTAAAACCCTAAGACACTAACCATGAAATCTGAATGTCTCAACGAACGTAGCAATTGTTTTTCTTTTAATACATCATCTCATCTCGTCAAACTCTCAGCTCTTGGCACCTGACAAGTTGGTTTACCTCAAGAGTCGATTTGAAACCAACCATCTAAACATCGGGTGAAACTAAAGCAGCAGCTATGTGGAACCCTAGCAAACCCACAAGTGAATTATCACATTTTTTCATCTGTGGAATAATAATTGTCCGATGAAGTAATCCACGAATCTAAAGCACGTAGGGTCTAAGCGTGCTTTGCTTACCTACATATACGTAGTTTATAGTTTGATGGGTTGAAGGTTGGTTTGGGGTCTAGAATTTCATTTTGATGATGTATATTAAATAACAGGTAGTTTGTACACACTTTTGTACCCACATACCTATAATTACTCTATAAAAATTAATGCGTTCTTGTGTGATAGACTTACATACTTGCTAATAGTCAACACGTCTAATATCCAACATTGTTTTACGCAAAAATAACAATGTTACCGTAAACTTGAACTATCATCCACGCATACTACAACTTCATGTACACCCACGCCTTAGTTTGGAAATACATGCATGCTAATGTGTTATACGGGGTGTATGATAGACACATGTATTACTATTTTGTACATACGGAAAATATTACAACGAAAAGTTGGCATGTGTAGTATAAAAAATTCACCTGCAGTTTCCTTATTAGCTTGAATCTTTTCAATCAACAGTTCCAATTTGCTGCTATTTCCTTTGAACAACATAATTATTTTAGTGAAGATGCCGACGAGACGACTTCATCATATTCCATTCCCTTATTCATGTATCGCATTACCCACAAAATATTTTTTGGTAAGTTCGCTTGTATGTAACAGAGTACAGTATAACAGATGTATTTGTGTGTGATACAACGTCTAGATTGCCAAGGAAAGCACAACGACTAGTCAAATCTCATCTTGGCTACTACATAAACAGAGAAGATGTTCTTGTGCGGCAGTTGAGCCACGTATACGTATACAGAACTGATGTGTAGCAGAATTCAATGAGGGAGTCCCACTTGTTGCAAACAGCAACCCAACTATGTGATTCTACACTGAAACAAAACTGAGACCACAGAATTCTATTATGCACATTTGTCTTTCACAAGGCAAACACTTTTTACAAGTGATCTTTACTTTTGACTGTTACTGTTTTCACACACACTCACACAGTCATCAGAATACTCTTGAGATTAGCAAATTTTTTATTAGTTCACTGCACACAGTACACTTTAACAAAAAACAGTAACAAGAACTGACAATTGCGTTGTTGATGTATTTTACTAGGTATGCATATTACATTGTACAGCTGTACTACATGATATTATTATTACTACCATGTAAATATCCCGGTAAATATTCTTGAGCTGAACATGTGCACGCAAAGAAAACTTTTTGCAACTCTTTTACAATGAAATTGTATTCGAGAAGAAGGAGATGAGATGTAGGAGAGTAGAGGATGTGTTTTGCATCACACACTTGCGACAGTATTCGTACAAAGTCTAAACACAAATGATTACAGAGAATACGAAGAGAAGCACAACGAACGAACTGATAAGTCAAGTGTGTATGTGTGTGTGTATAAACTACGATGTGATAAAACTATGCTGGTATACAAAAGAATCTACTTATACATGAATTATTTTTGTCACACAGCTGAAACTTATAAGTTGACTTGACTCACCCACACACATGGGAACGTCTAAAGAAGAATCCGGAGAGAGAGAACAATGGACAAAGTCTTTACAGCAGGTCAATCGATCAAAACTTGTGATGTGATGGTGGTGGTATTAGTTGTGGTACTCTCTTGTGTGTGTCTGACTTGCATCTGAGGCAATGCAACAATCAAGCAGTTTGACTTTACCATGCTACACCACCAACTAATAGTAAATAGTACTACTACTACTATTTACTAGTAAAAGCCTGGGTCCTTGGATGTGTCTATTTGGTAGTAAGGAAAGAGTGAGAGATAAGATTCCCTACTGTGTTTTGCTAAGGTCGGACCCTCCACAGAAGCTGCAGCAGAGCAGATCGCAAACACGGCCAGAGAACAACTGCTCATAGGTAACTACGCTCCAGCTTAACAATCACCCTCGCCTCCTGCGGCACGTTCGTCATCGTCATTCCTCTCAATCCTCTCGTCGTACAAAATAACCAACTATATACAATAACTACACACATACATACACATAAGTACATTCTACATACACACATCGACATTAGACACTCCACTCAAATACTCACCAACTCTCATCCACTTCTTCACACACACAACTTATACCACCACCAACACCACCAATACACGAAACCAACCAACAACTCATTCAATATCCCAATGCAATGAAACGCAAAGAGAGATACCAGTAACTAACATTACGTTTAGTATTGGTTTATATACGAAGAGCTCACTCTTTGACTCTGACTTTACTTTTGTTGTGTATTTGTATGTAGTGTATGTATGTAGGTATACTACTTTGATATTAGTAAAGTGAACTGTGTGTTGGTCGTTGTGGTAGCAGCCCCATTGCTCACTCTGGTTTGGCTTGGCTACTCAATCCCAACCCTATCACGTGTATCCTCTCTCTGTGTGTCTCTCCGATGCTCTCTCTCTCTAGACTTTTCTTGTACTCATAAGTCCCCCGAAACCATTTATCTCACAGTATCTTCCTCTTTGTCATTCATTAAGGGTCTCCACTCCGAATGTGGACACCCACCTACTCGCCCATTGTCACTATTATACGTATTGCCCCAGTCCACCAATAATGTTGTCTAATTGAGACCCTAGGCTCTTCCAACAAACAAGATATCAGCTCCCAGCTAGCTAGCCCCATCCATATACAACGATAACGTCCCTTCTTTCCTATATATGTGCATTATGGTCAGAAGAAGATTGTAAAAGGGTATGGAATATAATATCTTCCCATGTATTTCATGTATGTATGTAGTAATAGACTCATTTCTTTCTAAGGCAAACACTATTAGACATACTGTCCCAATAATTCTATCTGTATACTCATCTTATAGGCAAGGCAGTAATAAATGTGAGCTGTAATGTTAGAATATTGTTCCTAAATGCTAATGGTACATGTAGTTAGTTGTTAGCTTAGGTAGTAATACTTTGCTCTGCCTTTATATTTTAGTGTTTAACCTTCTCACTAAATTAGATCCTCTATACGAGACCAGCATTATTTCCCCCTTCCTTTAAGTTTAACTCACAAACTCATCACCGACATAATTAAAGTGGACAAAACTGCAAGTCAAGTCTTTGTATGTCAATATAATAATATCTCCTCTGTTCTCAATTATTGTGTCTTGTTTCCTAGTACACACAAGGGACGAGTTGAATTTCAATAACTTTATCCATGGAATTCTTCTTCATTATATTTCACAACTACTATTGTAAACACAAATAGATGGAAAGCACGAATTAATAGATTACTACATAACACAACTATGCATACAGGAAGGAAATTATAAAGACCTTCACACATCCATGTACAATTATTTGGATGTGAGATGCCTGTATAGAAATAATGCGCAACAAACGGTCAAACATTCACAACCACTTTTGATATTATTGCTATTGCCATTCATAGTGACGTAACACATGTACTTATTATTAAGTATCACTGTGAATTTACACATTGTGAAGTATCTACTGTATACAGGTACTTAATACATACCTAATATACCTTTTCATACGATCTTATTCATAATAGATTTAGTGAAGTGAGTGTAGGTATTGTAGTGGTGTTGCTGGAGAAATAGCACACGTAATTTACTTATAATGGTTGTCTATCCTTTCCAGTGTAGTAATGGTGAAGCCAAACTGTGACCACCAAAGCGCACCTGAACAATCATTGTTCATTTCACTTACAAGTGCTGGTTACAGCTCAGGCTTGTTACTGTTGCTACATACTTACATTTTTGAACAATAAAATAAGCTGAAGTGCACACAACAATAATTGCGCTCCATTATATTGTATAAAGCCATATCGTCTATTCTATAGGAGCAAAGTGCTCGTCAGGATGTTCAAATAATGTTTACAGGTAAAGCAGGTGGTTTGACTTTAGTTTGGTTTGGCTGCTGTCATTTCATTCATTCAAACTGAGAGAGAGAGAGAGAGCTTGTCTCATCTCCTAATAATTTCCATCCATGCCAACCATTCCAAACAGATATTCACCAGCTCACCTCAACACACACGTACGGAAGTTGCTCCTGAAACCTCTCCATTGTATATCATAGAGACTTAGTCAAATAAACTGGATTACTGCTGCTGCTACGAACGCTTTTGTTCATCCTAGTAATAATTTCAAAGCAAGTTAAGTACATAGAAGGGGATACCTTTCTTTCTCTTGCCTTCCTTCCATCATCACAGATAATTCTGTGTTGTGTGTGTATGGCAAGTTAACGTAAAGCTACTATGTAGTATACCTAAGCTAATTCATTCATTCATACAAAATAACGACACAACAATTGTGAAACATATACATACAGTAATGAGCAATGACTGAAATAATAATAGAGAAGAGCAGAAAGTCCTGGATGATTTTAATCACGATCCACGTCAACTCATGGCTAAACGAACATCCTGACTTTACACAACCCAACCATTCTAAATTTTTGTAGAAATCGTGCATTCAAAATGGTACTAGGAATTGGGATAAAGCAAACTGCGATGCTTACTTGCATCCAATTCAAAAAATCCTACATGGCCAAAGCCAAATAGAAGAGCATAACTAAACTCTGTCGACAATCGTCACTCACTTTTTGCATGTCCACAAAATCACAGCTCACTCATTGTCAAAAGATCATGTTATCATAGCGTATAGTTATCCGTACAGTCGTCTCCATTACTACGACTCGTGCATGGAGCCATGTATGACCATATTAAAACTATTTACTTACTATACCTTAGTTATTAGATATACAAATAATTTTTATACACTATGAAGGGAGATACAGGTACCAACTTAAAATTATGCCTTGCATAATATGGTAAATGCAACTCAGGATGTGCTTATATGTATGTATAAATGTATGCATGCTCGTCTTAAGGTAACTTATTTACTGTTTGCGTTATACACAATGAAACTGAGAAAAACAAATTGTATATCAATTCATTGTACACAGACAGTTTGTTGCGACATTCTTATAATGCGAATAAATGCAAATACTTTTGTAGCGAATTTTTGTAACTTGCTTGAGCTTTGCAGTAAAAGAATGAGGGATGGGGTCTCATTCTCACATTTCCTTGTTTATTGATTGCTTTGAAAAAATATTGGCTACAATAAAGCTCGTGATTGGTGGAGATACAGAGTATGGTTGTATTTAGGTAATGATCCGTGTTTTAATTCAATTCATCAATTATGAATAGTGATTTTTAGGGAGGTATATAAAGAGAGAACACTTGAACAGTGTGATATCTGTCATAGCGTTAGCATTGTTTCATTGACTCTTCCTTCTTTGCTCGTACAATAAAGTACACACTGTGTTGTTGAAACTACTTTTTAAACTGTTGACACAACGGTGCTCGTTAGCACATTGATTGTGATCATCAAAAATAGTTGCTTGACTCGTGATGAGCACATGTAAACCTCCAGAAAGCTATTTATCCCTTTGATCGCAGCATAAAGTGATTAGCGGTTTCACAGACCTACGCACTGTGCTTATACTTACTCAACCCAAAATAGAATACGTAGGTAGCTATTTACTACTTCACTTACAATTTGCATTTCGTTGCATTTTTGAGCAGGTATGCTATACAGACTACAATACAATGGATGCATAAAGCGCTGGAAGTACAATACTCATGATGATAGTAGAACGTAAACAGAATAAACACATACTGTAGGTACACTGCTACATGTACACACAACGCTATACATATTCTGCACACTGATATTGTACGTTTTCATGAACTTATATACGAGGTATAAATAAATGTAAACTTTTCCTTCTTTTAAATCCAATCTATTGAATACATCCAACGCAAGAAAACAAATTGGCCTGTTTTGTGTTTCATCTTGTAAGCCTTTTGTCTATTATTACTTACCTACCTCTAGTTCTAACTTTTGTAAAGACAAATCAGTAAATTACGTAGGTAACGTACTGGTTTGGTTTAGTATGTGATTCTTTAATGTGCCTACACAATGCGTAGGCATCTTTACAGGAATAATCACTAAATACACTGATTGTCAGTTTTAAAGCATAATGCACCTTTTCACTCGGTGTTGAGAAACTTACAATGAACTGAAAACTCTTGAGAAGATTTTGTTGTACATCTCAATAGTTATCTCTAATTTCCGACTGTTTATCCAAATAGTAAAAAACACCATACTAGCTGTAGACCACATAGTTTAAGCATCAATTCATTCAAAACGATACTTTCGTAGGTGGCTTTGATGTCTAATGAATTGTAAGAATTGCCTGTATTGAAATATACACACACATACAAAGTTTCTGATTCAGAATCTAGTACCTAAACATTTGACACACACTCAAACAAGAGCCAGACCCGATTTTTAAAGTGTTTATCAGTACACCATACTTGCTATACGTATTCTTCCTACATGATCAAAATAGGAGTTTTAAAATCAAAGTTAATAGAACGAGATTTGTGATCTGATTTTTAATTCACACGTCAAGACGAATTACAATTCAATTATTTATGAGATGACCAACTATTTACATATTTTAATTCTTTTATTAGAGTAATTACTGGACCAGGAATCTATTTATAACTGATGAAAAGTAAAAATTGAATCTCATTAATAAAATTGTAAGTAATTAGCATTTAGCATAATGGTTTGCCAGCAACATTGGCTAAACTGGTCTTTTGGTACCTAAGTAATGTAGTTTATTATGCTAAATACATCATCGCGAGAAAACAAGTAAGTAAACAAGTAATATAACAGACAAGTTTCTGACACACTGCCACCTCATATATTCTCACCACCACCTGTCCATCTGTCTAGTTGTTGTTGGTCATAATCATATATGTAGTACCTAAGTTTACACAAAGTGTACAATAAAGAAGGACGTTTTGACATAAATAAACTAACAATTTCTAATTAAGAAACTTGCTGAGGAGAATTAGCAGATTGCATAAAAGTGGATGTATAAAAAAGGCGTAAAAGCAAAAGTTGATTTGTCAACAATTACTAAATTTAGTTAGGTACAAAGTTAATTAATTACAAACTTAAATTAATTTACACACTGTTAATTTTTGAGCATAATAAAAACTTCAACATTAATTTGTTACTTTCGTTGGATTAGTATTGTTGTAATTCATTGTTGTAAGTTCTAATGTGCTCGATTAGGTAAAGCATTGGAAGGAGGAAGATGAGACAAATGGCCCAGTAACCAAACGGACCACGCCTTTCAAGCTAAACTTCTTTCTCCTTTCTACAATTTTTTGTACAATTGGTTGGCTGTGGACATCGTAATGCGATCCTTAAAGCCTCAACACGATGATCGCACACCTTATAGCTTAGCCCACAGAATAGTTTTATTTTATGTGTGTTTAATGCACAACTTACCTGTCCCTCTACGTCCATACTCTTAAGCATAATGCTATACAGTGTATGTGCTACAATATCCATTGTGCTACGTTCACGCTCAATTTAAGGAGATAACGACATTTTAAAAGCTGCTACTTGCACAACACTTACTGTACACCACATCCATCTGCTAGGACAATAAAATATTTTGGTTTTCCGTATTCTCAGAAAATTATGGTCTGTGATCAAAGTGATGATCACATAAGTATGTAGTAGGTGTCTATTTGCATTCTTCTAAAAACTCATGTGGGGATTCACAAAGAGTGCAAGAAATTTCAAGTACCATTGTGCTCGTAAATATTGTTTCTCTAAATACAAGGAACTGTTGTTTACACTTGCAATAATCTGGCATTCAGCGCTCGTCTGTCATGCATGCCTATAAGAATGGATCCTGAAGTCTTCTAAATGTATCTCTGTGTGTTGGACTCAAAAAACTGAACCGGTTTAGAACACATGTTTAAATGGCCAGAATGAAATTAGTAAAAAATGGACGAAAATAAATTGCCTAAAAAGATGCTAAGTATTTGTTCATGGCAGATGAGTAAGTATCGATATCGATTATGACCATGTCGTGTGGAACTACTTGTAAGTGTTGTTGTAGTCATAGCTGTAGCAGCTCTTTAAATAAAGAAACACAGAACGGGAGCGATTGTAGTGTAGAAGATCTCGTAAAAATAATATAGAGTAGTTTTACATATTATTATTAGCTGAGCTCGCATGTTTCTAACACTTGAATGGAAACTCAAGCAAGGTTTGTAGCATTAACACAATCATGCGGAAAATTATCACCAAGAAAAAGAAACGACGGTCTGCAAAACATGAGCGTAGGCTGCTTCCTCCTATTAAGCGGGTGCATTGTGTTTTACTGTCATTGATGAGTGTCGGTCGGCGACTGAAGCGGAAGAAGAGACACGTCCAACCAACGTGAGTCTTGACATGATTGCTCGCTCTTATAGTCTGATTCTGATTTGATGTGATGTGACAATGAGCTTTTAGCTGGCGGACTAACAGCAACAACACTGTAAACCAAAGCCAGGTAGGCAAATCAAGTCTATTTGCCTTTCCTGTATGATAGCAGTATAATTCGACAAGGTGTTAAAAGAAGGTGATGATTTGTAAAGCATGTATGCACACTGTACTATAATAAACACAGTTTTACTATATGCATACGAACTATGCAGAAAAGCATTGGATTTGTGTGATAATAATGGACGCAAGTGCTAATCAGTTTTCTTCAACAGGTACTCTGTTCAAGAAAATTGTGCTTAACTTACGCTGCTTAGGGAGATAATTTTATAACTCATGCAATCAATTCCAGTGAATTTCGTTGCGGGCTGATGTTTTTTCTCAATATACTCATAGTGCTATGCTTGCTAATGTATATATAATAGCATCATCCTATGTGATCTTTTTGAGGTGAAGATAGGAAGATATAATGATAGTAGTGTGTAGCTCTTTTACTCCTTCTGTTGTAACAGCCATCGACTTAGCAGTCTCGATTTATTGTTAGTTAAAAAGAGCGGCAGCGGAGGTGATGGCGAAAAAATAGCTCCTTGTGAGGTTAGGAAAACATTACCTACTTTTTATGGGATTTCCAAAAAGCCAGCCAAGTGTGATGAATTGGAATCTTGTTACGCTATGGACAAGATCGTGAAAATTTAACGTGAGTTTTTCTCTGCTGACTCTTTTGAGTGATGCTAACCTGTCTGTGTCCTGTGTTCCAATCTCTTCATTAAAAAAATCGATCGATATTTCCTACCAAAGGAGTTTTCAACTTTACTCAAGTGATCCCAAAGAAATTGAGACTGCACTGCACTGCATGGTGTAGGTTTAGCTCTTCAAATAATTCCATCTACCTAACACCTTTTAAATATGCACGTACCTTTTACCTACAACCTACCTAATAAATGTATAATCTATTTAAATTTTAATGACAATCTATTTAGATTTTACATTACAGTTTGTTAAGGCACAAACTAGAAACTGCAATACAATAAATACTAACAAATAGTAGGTAGTACACATTTTTCAAAAAATTACTTGTATTTTTCAAGAAATATTAGTAGCTCCATTAAGCCATATTTATATGTACCTATCAACCTTACCCAGATAATATTAAGACCTATGTATTACTAATAGTTCGATTCAAATAAAGTTGGTGTATACGAAGCTTATTTAATTTTAATGTAGATTACC
>JAQFYB010006061.1:0-12885 GCA_034694085.1 Pogonognathellus longicornis | reverse complement strand
TATAACGTTACACAAACCATTTTTCGTTAAAACTTAACGTGATCAACTCTAAATAAAAACCATAATTGCTGCTGGGGTAATTTCAAGCCACATATTAAAAATCGCACTTTCCCCCTCAAACGTCGTTCTTTCGCTACGCACGCTTCAGGCCTACGGTTTATTAGAGTACTACGGTTTCTTTTGAAATTTGAGGCCAACCCCCTACATTTATTACAGTACTACGGTTTTTTGGGAATTACGGTTTAATTGGAAATATACGGTAGACAACATTTGGAGAGCAACTCATAACATGAGGTAGAAGCTGAAAAAATTTGAGCAAATTAATGTCAGGGAAGTTAGCGCCACAATATCATAGCGCCACGACCAAAGAACTTAGCGCCACGGATATCCCAGCGCCACGGACAACACGAAAATTCCAGTGCTACGGACAACACAACGACACTATTGTGTCATAATTTGCATAGATGTACCGAACTTGAACCGAAGATGAAATTTGCCGAACCGAACACGAACGCTAAAAAACCTGTTCGGTCGCACCTCTAGTAGCTTAGTCTAAACGATTGAGCGACTTAGCAAGTTTCGTAGGAGCTACATCGCAGCTACGGTCTCGAGTGAAGGCGAGGCAAAAAAAGAAGGAGCAGAGGGATTCGATCCTTTATTCAGTCAGTCGCCTGCTCTAAGCCACTGACGCACTATTAAAAATACAAGCATATTATGTCCTACTTGCCTTGAGTGCAGTTCTAAATGCATACCTAGCTGCAGCTACATAAATAATTCTACGTTCTGGAAAGGAATTCGAAGCCATTTCGCATTTGGGTAATCGCCGCGATATTCCTCGCATGCTTTACGTAGCTACTTAGTAGCTACTGGCTACGCCGGTGTTGACGGGGATGTATCAATAATGGGCTACGTTTCAATGCATTTATTGATCTAATCTACTCATTAACATAAACACGGTCGCTAACACAGAGGACGACTTACTTATGGTTCCGAAACGCATCGACCAACTCATCGAACTTACTAAAATAATATCATGATTTTCTTATAAACACACATCATTTACTACGTAGTATCATCATGTTGACAGGGCATGATATATTCCGCAACAGATTTGATCGAGGAAGACAGTTTTTAGCCAACTAATAAATTACATAATAAAATGTGCGAAAGTAAACAATTAACCAACCGAAAATCCAGCTTGTATAAATAACATAGATATTATTCATAAACCGACATCGGGGAGAAAAAAATGAAGTATTACTCTACTAATATGGCAAAATTGAGGCAATTTGGACCAGAACCATACAAATAAAATCAATCAATTCATTATTAACCATTTTTTTCTGCTTTTAAGAAAACTAACTTCTTTTTACGGATTTATAAGAAACGAATTGTGCATTTGCATCCTCATTGTATACATCCGGAATGTAATTTCTCATTCATATTTAACAAAAACAGTTTTTGTTAATTGAAATGTTTGGTATTTCAAGTGATCAATTATTTTGTCTTATTTTTTAACATACTGTGCACAAATAAACGAAAAATTCGGCAGATGAAATTGATTTAAAATATTATATACTTTTTATTGATTAAGTTAATTTTTGTATCATTTGATAGGAGATTTACTATAACTGGCATTTGGTTTTAGATTTATGAACAAATAATGGAGAGCCTTTGGTGTCGAATGTAATTAGGTATTGTATGTTGGAAATATCTTTGTGAAGTCCGGGCACCACTACCCAACCCCAAATACGCAATTTTCTGTTGTTGACAGTGTTGTAAAATTATTTCGCCTATAAATTTTCGGTTAAGTCTACATAGAGTATCCACATTTTTCTAAAGCTGTAGAAATTTTATAAACATTTTTTTAATTAAAAATCAAAAAATAGTTTATTATATTTTTAATTTTCCGCTTAAGGTAAAACCTTACCACGATAATAGGGTTCATTTTTAATTGCGGAGTCAATAAAAGATTTATCAAAGGCTTGTTCGTTAGTCAAAGTTCCTCCTAAATCCACGGGAAGTAAATTCGGGCTAATGTGATCATGTATGAATTCTGGTCCTAAAGAACTAGGGTGAATCTGAATAAGTGAGTTAGTCATTCTAAATTATTCAATGAAAATTCGTGCTTAGATCATGAATAGTGGTTAAAAGATAAAAAAATTTAATTTGTGAATTTCTACCCGATTGCGCAATTTGTACTTGATTAGATATTTTCCGACAGCGTATATCGCTGTTAAAATCAGGGGAAGATTAACGACTGTATGAAATACAAACAAGATGGCACAAATCAATGATGAATTATTAGGCACTAATTAGATAATATATAAGTTTTTTTCACTTACCAATAACTTTCTTAAATTTTGCAGGAAATGCTTCCTAAAATAATTAAGAACACTATTATTTAAAAAAGCAGTGACATTAAACAATATTAATGAATTAATTTGATAACAGACAATATAAACTTTTTGGTTTTTGTCTAATTGTTATCCATTTTGTAATTTGTATTTTAATCATGGAAATGTTTCGCAAAAGTAATGATGGAATCAAAATCTGTTTTATAAATTATTTGTAAATATTTCAATTATTTTGGAAAAGAATTATTGCTATATTTTTTAAAATGAAAGGATCGTTGCTATAAAATCAAGAGAGCGTTAAGAAACCACAAAGTTCCTCTAGCAGTTTAAGTTCTAAAGTTGCTGTCCTTGTAATATACATTGATCACGGAGAAACCCGAGAAACATCATTTACTATGGTAGTGTATATTGTATTTAATGTTTACAGAAATGCATGGAACAATAAATCCATTTAAAGAAACATTATGTCTCTAACTGGTTATCAACAAACCGATGAAATCTCACCTGATAGAAATTAACTATTTTGCGAAATTGTTGCATAGACACCTCTTTAGCAATTTCTGCTGCATGACTGACGGTCAAACCCGCGAAATCAATGATGGCTACAATTCCTTCTTCCTGTACCTCTTTTATTGTAGTAATTTCTTCGGCAATATAATAAACTGCCATCATTATTTCGTCAAATGTAAATACTTTTGGATTCCATTGGACTGTAAAATTATGAAAATACAGAACCCATATTTATGCGCAGATAAAGTAGATAAACATATATATTATATAAATATTATTTGCTTAAGAAAAATTGACTGACCAAACACAGTCATTTTAAAAGATTCGTCTAAAGATTAATTGTATTTTATAGTTATTTAATTTTCCTTACCAAACTTAAAGTAGACTATTATGCTTCCATTTTGATCTCGATTTGTCAGTACCCTCAAAAAGTTTGTTTTTAGGACTTTTTCGATCGTCGTGAATGGAATGCGCAACATTTCTGGATATTTTTTTCTCAGGCCAAAATATTTTGTCACCTAAACATAAATATTCGTAAATATATTATTACTCATTATTATTCATACTAAACATCATTGACACATTTTATCTCCGTTTAGCAAAATTGTAATGCTAAATTGATTAGAGATAGAAATCATAGTCCATCCTTAACAAATTATTACAAAGCAAGTATTTACATAGCATAGCGAGAGCCTAAACACACATGCTCCGTTGCAAGTGCACTACGAATGTTTATACATTATTAGACGGATTCTCGATTATGATTTTAGTAAAAGTCATAATGCATACAAGAAGGTATCCGAAATCCAGTATTTTGTAATAAAATAGCCATAAAGTTTAGTTTAAGAAGGCATTTAATTTATTGGAGATAAGCAACACGTAGTGCTTACTGTAAGATAGTAGTATTTGGTCTTGGCTGACTATGAAGTGATAACAAATATTTTTTGAAACACTTAAGTATAATTTCCATAGGCTTAGAACATCGACATTCAGCATACCTGCTACTGTATCTGCGCTTTGAATGATGTGCTGAAAGTAATTATTATGAGTACATTATGCAATCATTACTGATTATAATACAATAGGATTCAGATAAAGCAATGGCAATAAATATCTTCTTTATGAAGGGGCGTATCCAGATCAAACATTTGGAGGGTGTTTGAGCAAAAATTTGTTATAACCGTCAATGCTTCGAGCGCAGCGCGAAAAAAATTAGAAAATTTAACCAAAAGAGGGGCGCACGGAAGGGCTTGAAATTTCATGGAACCAGAAAATCCCCCAAAATTTAATATGTGATTGATACATGTCTCCTGACTTAGTTTGAGTAGGGAAGGAAGATCCGATGACGCCTAGGTCGCCCAGTTATATAGGGTCAAAGTTTGCATTTTTGTCATTGTTTTAGATAAATATGGCTGTAACATAGACACTATGGGTCAAAACAGGTACAAGTTGGGTATCGATCGACTCCTAAGGACCAGAAGAACAGTTTAAAAATGCTCAATCTACACTTCCCCCCATTTGGAGAACCAATCTCAATTTACCTCCTGGGATAAAAATTTCAAAAAAGCCAACTTTAAATGGCTTATCCGTTTGTATTACTATGGAAATCCATTGTCAAAATTAAAAGACATCATTTCGGGTTCTCAAAGTTGTGTATTAGGTATGTATTATGTGAGTCACCAAATAGCTATACCGCATTCACATTATCTACTTATTTGATGACTCACATAATACACCTAATACACAACTTTTGGAACCAGAAATGATGTCTTTTAATTTTAGCAATGGGTATGCGGATAAGCCATTTAAAGTTGACTTTTTTGCAATTTTTACCCCTGGAGGTAAATTGAGATTGGTTCTCCAAATGGGGGTAGTGTAGATTTAGCATTTTTAAACTGTTCTTTTGGTCATTACGAGTCCATCGATACCCCACTTGTACCTGTTTTGACCCATAGTGTCTATGTTACAACATTATCTATCTAAAAAAATGGCAAAAATGTAAACTTGGACCCTATATAACTGGGTGACCTAGGCGTCATTGGATCTTCCTTCCCTACTCAAACTAAGTCAGGAGGCATGTATCAATCACATATTAAAGTTTGGGGGATTTTCTGGTTCCATGAAATTTCAAGCCATTCCGTGCGCCCCTCTTTGCGGAAAAGATCAATATCAATGGAAATTGAAACGCAATGACGAAATATGTTTAAATTTGATGCATTTTTACTGCAAAAATGACCTCGTTTTTTTGAATTTTGGGAGAAACTTGTATTTATCTAGTAAATAGTAAAGTCCAAAAATTTGTAAGGGGCTTTAGCCCCTTAAACCCCTCCTAAATGCGCCACTCTATGTATCGATACTTACATAATAAAAAAGGAATATTCAATGTGGGTGGATGTTATAAACCCGCTGAAATTACACTAATATTAAATTTTAAATTATTAAATTGTCTCTAGGGTTACTTCACATTTTTTTCCTTGTGAAAGTTTCAGTTGTACCTTGTTGTTTGTTGGGTTTATGTTTAAATCACTATGCGTGTTGCTAAAATAATTCGCAGAGACCGTAGATTCTAATATCAACTCATTCTCTGAATCATATTTAATTATTAGGTTACGATGCCAAACAACATTCAGCTAAATTCTTTGTCTTCGGTAGTGGTTAGGCGGATTTCTTATTTGAAAGCTTGCGATATTTAGTATTTCCCAAGCCTTGCATCGCCGGCATGTTAAAAAAATTGGTGGGTCAGAGCAACCTTCTTTAATATTAGCTAATTAGTTACTATACAACTTAATCAATATCGGGCAACAATCTTCGATGTGCGCTAGATTAGATAATTAAAGCCGTCTGCTAATTAGTATTCCCCATTTAATTTTCCAATGCAATGCAATTATTCAATTCAAATTTCAATTCAAAAAGCAATTCAAAATATTATCATGTATTCTGTTATTATTATAGAGCTACCAATGGTAAATATTGTTAGATATGAAAATATTGGGTAATATAATAAAATATTATTCCTACTATAAGCAACTACAAATATGTTACCACTTTAACTGCATGTGCTACATTATGTTTCTTTGTTCTAAGAAAACGCAAGAGAAACGAATCGTTTAAAGGACATTTAAAGTTGTCGACATCTATAGAAAAATCAGTCAATATTCCACAAATTAATATCGTACGGTGTAAATATTGTTTAAATAATTATTACTTATTACATTGACAAATTATTAGGTTAAAGTATTTACTAACTTTTTAAAGCAGACCGAAAATCGTTCAGAAGATTAAGCTCAAATTCTTCAATTTCTACGTCAAACTTGCGACCTCCTACGTCTTCATGTTTTTCATGTTCAACCACAGCGCCAGTTTTTTTATAACTCTCCATTATTTTACACTACCTTGAACCTTCTTCAATTTAAAATAATTTGTAAAACAAACTGTTTGAGTAAAACAAAAGCCAGCTAAAATCACAGTTGGGTTATAAACGTAAGTATTTCTGTTCTACGATCTTTTCGTAATGTCAGATAAAACTGACCAAATCAACTGTGAGAAGAGCAAAAATATATAGCTTGACCTTCGAACCACAATTATATTCTTTGGATACGAGCCAGCTATTATGGTAGGAAGAACTACCTCAACAAACATTCACACGAAAGTAAAAATGTTTGTTGCTTGAAAGAACCTCATGCATATGCAAGCAAGTTTTTAATGCACAACATTACTCTGCAACGTAAGTAGTGCTATCAACATTTCCTATACATAAAGCGTGTACCTAGTACAATGCCAATATATTATACAAGTAATTGCAACTTTACTTATAAAAACTAGTTTTTCTCCAGACACGCTGCAGCCTGCATCCATAAGTATTATTAAGGCATTAATTAAATGAGTAATAATAAGCACACAGTGATTCAGATAGAAGATTTACCCTTGAAGTGCTAATAATTACAGGTAGAAATTTGTTTTTTCTCCGACCAACTTCATACGTCTTAAGAAAATAATCTCTGATATACAAATATCAGCGTAAGAAATGCAAATAATCTTCACATTTCATTCGTCGATGAACGAAATGTGAAAATATGAAAATATATTTCTGGAGTCTGTTTGAGCTTCAACGTCATCATGAGTGGCCTTGTACTTAACCGGACTCCAGAATGTCCAGAACATACTCGATTCTGTGTGAATAGTTCTACACACAAAACTTCATATTCAAAGATTAACTATACATACATACAAGAGGCAACAAGTTTTCAAATTAACCTCAGCTCAGAACATCACCCATTGACCTCATTGATCACTTTTCCTCCTTGGGCCCAATTTTGAGTTTTGTATGGCTTTTTATTTAAAATTTCACGTTATATTATACTATGGGCAAGTAGTTTACAGCTTAGCCCCTGACCTCAGAATATGATCCCATGACCCCCTTCTTCATTTTGTCCCAATTCTGAATTTTCTGAACAACAAGCTTGCTGGGGCAACTATTTTTCAAATTAATTTGACCGTAGAATATCATCCCATGTATGTCTCCCGCCTTCACTCTGCCTTTTTGGGCCATATTTTCAATTGGCTTCATATTTAAAATTCAACACCATATACCTAATTAGTACAAATAAATTAGCAACCAAAACTTAATTTGACCTCACAATACCATCCTATCAATCCCTCACCCACTCTGCCCCTGTGGGCCCAATTTTAAATTTCTTACGTCAAAAAATGTCAAAATAATTTTAAATTAATTTCATCGCAACCACCATAAAAAGGTACCCTTAAAACTATTTTATGACACTTTTAGTGCAGCTGTAATTTTTATTGATTGTGCATGCTTTCATTACTATAAAATCAAATTGATGTAAAAATGCTGGTCGGTTTGCACACGGAAGGTACGGCACATTAAAGCAATGCAAATCTCGTCGATCCACTATTCCACTTCCCTGCGCATATTTTTTCTGACATAGGAAATTGTAATGCATTTTTAACCTGTCACGTCCTTAATGATAATAAAAACTGAAGTCGAGTCGACGAGACGCACCTACGTTTGCTCTTTATGCATGGCGCACGGTGGGGTTTGCAGCAGATTCTCAACTATCAGGATCTGTTAAAACATTATTGGGTATTGGACGGCAATGATCAATTATTATTATTAAAATTAAGGAAGAAATTACACGATTTATGGAACAATTAACTAATTATTATTAGTATAACTTTATAAAGACTAGGCTATTTTCATAATTTTATTTAGGGAGATGTGAAATATACACATGATAAACAAATCTCGCCATTAGTGGTACGTGGATGTACGGAACGTAATATAACCATTAATACCCAAGCAGCTTATAAGAAATAAACTGTACAAACAATTAATATAAAAAAGTAGCGACTGATATGTTGTATTAATAAATGACCACCAATAACTAGTACTAAAAATATTATATTAATGGCTATCACTGCCTTATGGGGAAGAGCAGTGTATACTTTATGGGTATTGCTGATTTTGTTGTGTTATACAGATAAAGACTATTCAGACAAATGGCCATGATTGACACGTAAAATAAAACCGAACTATGAACTATGAACAGGAGTTATTAAGAAATGCATAATATACAGTTGATGTGATGATGATGTGAGTGAATGGAGTGCTAGTGAGACTGTGGGACTGACTGGAATTAAATGTGATGGTTGCGTGTATGTAGTTCTTTTGTTGTAGCAGAAGAGATTGCATTTTCATTGCACTGCATTGGTGAGCCGTCTCACGTCAAGACATCCAAATCTCACATTGGTCATATTTCGCTGTTTCGGCTGTAAAATGAAGGAGTCTCAAAGTTGAGATGGGATTTGAGAGCGAAACTTAAACACGTATCGTTATTAGACCTACGGTTTCGCTTTCATTGATTCATTCGCATCACTATTTTGTGTACTTTTGTGAAATTAATTAAGGTTACGAATTTGACCTTGTGCCACTTCTAGATACCAGTTTTTTATTTAAATATCATGTAGATATAATTCCCAACTCGTCCTTATGTTAAGTTTTTTTGGGATCTTGAGGTGGCACCAAGTCAATTTTTGAAATTAAAAAACCTTCTTTTGGGGTATTCATAAATATATTTATGAAAAAAATGAAATATACAAAATGTTTCTATTCATAAAGTAAGCACTTTCGGCGTCTATAATATTTTCAAATTTCGCTTTAGTAAACGAGTAAATGCAATTATGCTTGATATTTAGTGATTTTTGACCTGACAATAAGTCAGAGGGAAAAAATATTATATCAAAACTTCCCATTACAGCCTTGTAGAGCGTTCTCTAAATATTCAGTATATAAAATTTCATTTGTATTTGTGAAATTTTTTTGGGCCCTGCGCGCTTTTCATTGGACTTTTGGAGTTGATTTGGCTCTGGTATTGAATGCAATGGTTCTGTGTGTAGTAGAGACGTCGAAACCAAACCCGAACGGTTTTTTTGGTTTTTGATTTTTTGTGTAAATTCGGTTTCGGTTTTTACTGATTCGGTTTCGATTCCAAAAATTAGGGCTGATTCGTCTACTAACCCTGTTTTTAGCTAATGGAACTGTCTCTTTACCACAAGTGAGTCCTTGTTTTTGTTTACCACAATGCAGTATTGGCGTAAATATCCAATTTCTATTTTGTAAACTTTATTAATATGGAAAAATTGAACTAAAATGGACAATTTTTAATTCTATTTTTTCGATTTCGGTTCGGTTTCGGATTCAAATTTCTTTGGTTTCGGTTTGGTTCCAACATACCAGAGGATTTCGCCGTCTCTAGTGTGAAGTTGTGTCTTGTGTGTAGCGTTTAGAAGATTGGGATTGAATGAGATGCAAGTGTATAGTAGTACCGACCTAACTACCACTATTTTGCTCGGAAAATGCAGTGGTTTTTTCTGCGCAACAGACAGACGGACAGACAGACGTGATCCCCCAATTAAAAAGTAGCTGGTCGCTACTTAAAAAGAAGTAATGACTGTGTTTGTTTGTTTATATAAATAAATGGTAAATATGTTTCGATTGTTGGTGAATACTATGTGTACCGTACTAAACAATCATTTACTTCGTCAATGTGCTCTATATATAATATAATATAAAAAAAGTTAATAAGTATACAGAAGCACGTAACTAGGATCATAAGCTTGGGGGTGCACACCATGTATTTTTTACAGAAATTAATTAATGGTAGAGCAAAATTTGAATATGAGGTACACTTGAGTGCATACAGCGCTTTGAATTAGGTCCAAACCAACTTAAAACGCATCAAATTTGCTCCCAGAGCGATCTTTTTTCCAAACATTTGAACTTTTATGGTAAAATAAGTTAATTTTGAGATAGCAAACGCATTCTGGGGGGTGCACGTGCACCCTCTCTGGATACGGGCCTTGTATACAGATACCTATGCAAAAAATGTTTATTGTACAAGGTTTTTGCAAAAACCAACTTGAAATTTTTTACCCACACAATTACTTTTAAATAGTAAATACGTAGTAGATAACATAACTAATTATTTTTATGCTGAATTAAATTATAGTCAAAAATGAAGTTCAATTTAATTTAACTTAAATAGTAGTTTCTGTTTTAAAGTATATGCATTAACGATACATTTCAAATTCCCACGTTGAGGGAATTCACAAGCTGAAAAACTAATGAAAATCTAATACACGGACCGGACTCCACTTGTTGGAAGCGGAGTCGTTGTTGGGAGTTTGCATCGTTTTACTTTTGGGCCATCTGACGTCACAACCGTGGGGAATATTTCTTTGACCAACAACTTGACCTTAACTTATTACATTTACATTTATGTGTTAAGTGCTATGCCCCTGCTTAAGTTTTACTAGAGTTATCGTCACACATAGTAGCAGGGTTGCCAGATATACTCAAATCATGAGTATTTTACTCAAATTTAGCCACATCCTCAAAATTCTCATGAGTATGCCAAAATACTCAAATCATACTCAAATGTACTCAAAAGTCTTGAAAATAGCAAAAACGAGGGTATTTTCAAATAAAAATTGGCATAATTCTTTATTATTGCCATTTTCATTTAACCTTTTTACTAAATCTTTCCAAATATTACGTATTTGTGCATGTTTTTTAACGCTTAAATACAATATTTCGTAAAATTTGGTTACATTTATAAAGCATACTCAAATTTCATACTTAGATTCTGGCAACCCTGCATAGTAGGCTGTTCAAGACCTCTTGACGCTGAACACTTAAGTCTTTATAATGCAACTTTTATCAAAAAAGTAAGTTTATCTTTACTCACTACTACATGTGAGAGCTAGGTTTCCAATTTTTGCCAAGCTTAATTGTAATGTGGTATTCAATAATTTTTATATTACTGTTTCTAGAAAAAGGATATGTCAATAATAACCAACAAACAATGCAATGTGTAATATGGAAGGCGCGATCTGGATAAGCTTTTGTTTATCTGGGGTTCGTATTGTATATAGTACATTTAGTACCTATAGGTACATTACAGTATTGTCACTAACATTAGACAATGCAACTCTTTTAATCGGTTTATAATTCAATTTTCGGTTTATTCGACAATTCATAGCTATTTGCATGAAAAATATTTATAACAATTGTGTCAGTTTTGAAGAAAAGGAATATTGTTTACTATTCAGGATTCGGCGTGAGGAGCGATCAAAGGTTTAGCTCTCCTACCTTTGGTGCATAAACTAAAAATTTCGCCGAATTTTTAAAAATACTTTCCATTGATTTAAATTTTTCATTTTATTTTTAGAAAATCGTAAATGTTCTGAAATTTTTTATAGTAACTAAAAGCTAATATCATACAATGTTCCATTTCAAGAAAACCCACAATATTCAGCCAAACCTAGAAAATAACACTCTACTTACAATGAGACAGAATAAGAATATATATGTTATGTGCTTTTAGTGTTATACCTTATTTATGTCAAATACATAACTGAAAATTATACAACTTAACTCAGGAACTTATTCAGGAACGTATGAAGGATTTCAGTAGGGGATACTTGGTATTAGATTATGTTGAATTAGAATGGCAAAAGAGTGTCTTTTTTTCTCACCTGCACCCATTCAAACTGACTCTTCAGGGCTGTTCAAACTTATCTGCTCAACACCGTACCCAGAAATTAATTTCAGATAGGACAAAATCGTAACATGAAGTACGAACTGTGGTCTTTATTTATCGAGGCCCAAATGAAAAAGTCGAGAATTGAGATCAACATTACGCGTACCGTGGCCTTTTTCAATTGCTTCTAAAATGCCATGGACATGGGTGTTCCATGTGGAACGCCATTAGATTTGTCACAAATCAGCCAGCTCGTGATCTCCGGTTGCCCCTTCACTCCTGAGCCATGCATGAAAAGAGGCGTCTCAAAATTCGACTTTTTCATAGAAAAATTTATTTTCCTAGTGTTGCAGGCAGAATATAACAGTTTTATAATTATCGCAATTGTCACCCTTCGTCAAAATGAGCTTTTCGGTATTGCAGCTATGGCATAGGCATAGCCAAGATTTGGTATCGGAAGAGTGCAACTCATAACATGAGGTAGAAGCGCGAAAAAATTGAGAAAATTTGGTCAATATTGAAAATAAAATAAATCAAATTCACGCTTAATGTTGAGGCTTTCGCAATTTTATGTACTTTTTTTGGTAAAATAACAGCTTTTTTCTGGATTTCGGAGGAGGGGCAATTACCATTTTGCCCCCCATGTCTACGCCATTGAGGTATTAAAGTATATAAGTATTAAGTATGTATATTCTACAAGTTTTGTGTATAGCTAAACAGATTTATATTAATTGCTAGGAAATACCATGAAACATTTCAGACTTTTTATTTAATATGTATGTTCTTGTTTCATTTATGTACAACTCCCTAATATATGTAATCATTAATCACTGTAGTTGAATCCATGTAAATAATGTTTATATAATGTACGTGCAGCGACAGTGCCGTAACGATGGGGAGGGGGAGTGAGGAACGTCCTCACGGCCGGGACGCAAACGGCCGGGATCGCCAGGATG
>JAQFYB010006060.1:0-12890 GCA_034694085.1 Pogonognathellus longicornis | reverse complement strand
TATGATACCGAAAGAAAGATTTATGACGCCATGAGTTACACTGACTATCATTTACTTCCCTATGCAAAAATGCATTGTCATATATTACCTCGTCCCTTTTATAGTGCTGAAGTATATTGGAGTTTCGATGAACGATTTCAAAATGTTTGGAAAAACTCTTTTGCAAAGTTATTGTCTTCTGGAATTTACAACAATCTGCGACATTTAATTCATCATTTAAGGGGTAGTGCTATGTTGGAGGACGTTGATCGATCAGAATATTTCAACAGACAGCCATTGAAGATGAATCTATTTGTGACAATGTACACAGTGTTTGTAATATTAACAGTTATGATGTGTCTTTGGATGTTAGTGTTTATGATTGAAATATTAATTGGTAACAAACATGCAATTTTTAAAGCTGTCAAAAAGTTGTATTTTCTAATATTGCACAAATTTTGGAAACGGCAAAAAGTTAATTATCTTTCAGTACGTAAACGTAAACCAAAAGCTCAAAACTTGGAAGGAAGCACTTGACAAGCAACTATTATTGATCAAATTTTATCTATAAATTAATATCTTATTCATTACAATATTACGTTTTTGTATCACACAACTGTTTATGTTTCTATACGCTAAAATAAAATGTCCGGATATTTATCCTAACAGCTGTATATAGCTACCGTCATTTTTAATACAAACATACAGTGTGGGAAAAAATGAGAGGTTCCGGGGCTGTCAGCCCCAGAGGACAACTATGGTGCCCCGCGCAGGGCACCAAGGGTGCCACCGGTGGTTCCATAGGTATCCAATTACCCAAGAAAAATGGGTCGATTTCACGTTTGTTTCTGTTGTGCTATACGTGGGCAACTTGTCATTGACCCATTTTTCTTGAACAATTATTTCACCCACATTAAATTTCCAAAGTTAGCCAACCCATACATGAAACTGACCGTTGAAATCTCGCTTTTCGATTGGTATTGATTGCAATTCATAATTCGGTTCGGTACATGAACTACTAATATTGATGTGTTTTGTTAATTTACCTACATTTTTTGTGTTACAATCTCACAATACTTCACAAAGCTGCTATAAAACAATAATTAGCTGCATTATCGAAACGTCTTTCTCAATTATAGCATAACTATATCCCGCTATTATTACTGGACGTTCATTTCAAGCTTATTAAACACTTAAGATGTATGCTGTCATGATTTTGAAGTTCTCCTAACTAATAAAATAAATTATAAAAGTATTGTAAACAGTTTTTATTTGAAGTTAGCATAAACAACATTTTTTGAACCTTATTCAACGTTTTACTTAATTAAAATATTGATTAGTATTGCAAGTATAAATGCTTTCTTTTGTCATATAAGTTGTATTTTATTTTGTTTTTAAAAATTTTCGCGAATAAAATGTTTTTCCACTAATTGTAAGTTTGTAAAACTGCGCATTATAATTATCATGGTTATTTACACCAGCGTTGTAGCAAAACTCTGTGTAATCGCGTTATACGCAGAGAATTATGCTTATCATTGCGAATCGCTGTGGAATCTACGTCGAAATCATAGTCAAATGTCCGGCGCGGATGGTGCGATATCCCAGTGATTAAAGGCTATAATGTTCAAATTAGTGTGAATCCCCGAGCGATTTTGTAGCGATAATTGCATGTAGAAATAAAGCGAATTAGATGATATATTTAATCTATGTAATTCAAATATTCATTTATAAATACTACTTTGCATTCTTCTTTAATAAAGCTTGCTTCTATCAATCAAATCCATGAAAGCCCGCGGGACTGACATCAGGAAAATTGACTGTGGTGTCTCCTAATTTTCGATTCTGTTTTGCAACTTTAAAATTTATTTTAATATCACTGGCTCGTGTTTTAGTATATGGATAGTACTTGACATCATTTTGGTGACAAAATCACAATAGTCCGGATGAAGTTTGTTCCCGCACCCCAGCAAAGGCTTTAAATTACGTTAAATATGTAAATCGGTATTTACAGAAACTTTAGGGGGATTTCGATTACGGGAAATAGTTCACCACCATTCATTTCGCCAACAAACCTAAACTGCTTCTAAAGCTTTCCTATTTTGCCGCATACACATTTTGCTCCCAAAACAAATACGTGTAATATAACTTACCGTGCATTTCCCGATAAATCACAATGCCTCGTTCAAATGTGACTACAAATTTATTATGAGATGGGAGTGCGATGCTGTTGAAAAGGAAGAGCAATGCCAATCATGATAATTTTATCGTCACGAAAAAAATGTTTAGGGTTATTTTATTTGTACAAATAATGTATTTTTTCATAATTTGTCTTTTCTTGTCACAGGTTGGTTTACTGGCTAATACGCGATAAATTATTAAGCGAACCAATCTAATTGAGATCGGTGACACTGTTTATAAGGGTCTCCAAAGTATCCAACTGGACATTTGCATTCTACTCTGTCAGCTTTAACTGGGCCCTTGGCTTCCATGCTGTTGTTTTCGTTTACAAAACATTCAGCATCAATACCACAAGATGATTCGGTGCACATGACCTCTTCCGATGACTCGAGTGGCTTATTTTCAGTTGACTGGATTTTCATAGTCACTTGTATTTCGTCCTCCGTATTTTCAAATTCTGAGCACATGAAACAAAATGCTTTTTTACATGTGACACACACATTTTATACATTTCAAATTATCGCGTTACATTACATGTCCTAAATTTTATGAACAAATATTGCAAAATTTTTAAATTATTACAAATTATTTATAGTGAAACAAACATTACAAAGTAATAGTGTTAATTAATCTGTTTTTATAAATGTATTAATACTCAGCCCTCAAAACTTTCCCCTCTCGAATTCTCGATTATGAGAAAAATATTTTTGTAACATTGTGTATGAAATATTCTTGGAATAGGTAGGTCTACTATTCGGTATGTATATAATATGACCCAGACCAAAGTCTGGGTTGATAATCTCATCAGTTTTAAAAGGTGCTTCACATTATTGCTGAGGTTTGAATTTGTAGTACATAGATCATGTAGATACAGTTACCTAAAATTTTTCGGTAATGCTGATGAAAAGGACATTTCCTGGATATATCTCACATTGGACATTAGTTGACTCGTTATCCTATTCCAGCTTTGAATGCTAATATTTGCAGATTGTAGGCGTTAAAAATCATTGAAGCCTAACGAATATATACAAATTAATACCTATAAAATAAGTGCGAACTCTATCACTGCCACAAGAAATAGTCTTTAGTTCTATTGATAAAGAATGTGGTAATTACAAACTCAAAATTTCAGGCTCCATGATGTGAAACTATAGAAATTGGTCACCAGACTGTTAATTGAGATTGAGGACGAAGTTACTTTTTGAACTGAAAATGTTCTGGGTATTAGGGTAATTCATTTGCATTTCCCACGTCCAATCTTTTAATGGGAAGATCTTTAGAGAATTAAATAATTTTTTACTGTATCTCGAGCACCATTAAATTTTTTCTAACCCTTTGATTTGAAACATTGTCCCATTATGTACAATAAAATAAAATGGACGAATAACTGTATAATACACCGTAATAATAAACAATTTTTTAAGGAATGGTTTTATATTTTTACCTGCGGGGACCAAATTGAAGTACAAAACTTGAAAGGTATTATTATAAGCAGCTGTGCAGACGTACGTGCCTCTTATGTCTGTTTGAGGATAAAATCCACTCACAGGGTGATAAAATGTATCTTCCTTCTGTATGCACTTCAAAACACCCTAGAATTAATGAGTAGTACCCATCAAAAAATTGAAAATGTTAGTTTTATTAATTTTTGTTGTTCATATTGTACCGTGTCTTTAGTGGCAATTTTTGATATAAAAACGGTTAATAAATTATATATAACGCATTTGAAGTTATAATCCATTCCCCTAAAGTAGCACTTTTGTTTTTGGGGCCACAAAGGCAATAAATTTAAAGCGAGCTTTCCGCATCCAAAAATGGAAAATTTTGGGAGTCGGATATCTTACCTTGACCCCCAAAGCCACTAATAAGGCACGAAAATCATAAATTTTGTTTAAAATATTAAGTAATTTTTCCGTCTTACATTTTCAAACTTCTGTAACGATACTGCAACCTTTGGATCTGTAACACTGCATGGAATTCTGGCAGGAGATTTCTCTACATCGTAGTAAATTGTATCTCCTTTCGTTCGTGTAAACAGTTGCTCCCCTGCTCCAAAATTTTAACAAACTCATTAGATATCACGATAGCAGTCTCAATAAAAATTGTTTTAACTAAAAATTTACGTATAATTTCCATTTAGGGAATCCGAGATAGAAATGTAAATAGTTAAATAATTGTAACACAGTTGGGAATTTGTAAGTAATAATTGCCGGAAGATATACACAAAACAATTTAAACTTTTTTAAAAATTTTCATTTCGATTTTCCCTAAAGTTTTTGGACTTTTTAAGTATTCCATAATGTTACCTTGAAGTGGTTAAATTGGTCATTGTCAATAATCTATTTGAATATCTAAAGTTTGTCTAACAAAATGGAAGCACATATAATTGTCTTACATTTTGATAGTATTAGTACGTTTTTTCACCAATTTATGGACAACGGGTATACTTTAAACATTTGTTTTGAATGACATGTTTTATCACGTGATACAAACCGGAAATCGTAACTTTGAAGTTCGACTCCCCGTTCCAACTTTTTATCGCATTTTGGTTTTATTTTGGAAGCAATTTGTGTATATATATTAATAACATGCAAATTATTCGTAGCTTGTGCATTTGACGTTACCTGGAACGAAGAGGTAGTAAAATGCGGAGAGCTTATAGTACTTGTTGCCGACATCCGGGCTTGTAGTCATGCAGTTGTATCTACCGGAATCTAACGGACTAACTCTTCTTTTGTAGCCGAGGAATATTGACGCCCTGTAACGTTTTGCTCCGTTCGTTTCATTTCTTTTTAAAGGCTGTCCATGAAATCCGAGATATTCCACAGTAGTGTTTGTTGTGTATTCAGGTTTCTTTGAAAGTGATAATTACGTAATAACAAGTTAAAACCACTTTTATTAAATAGAACACAAGGATATTAAAAAAATCGGGAAATAAAATATTAAAGAAACAAAGTACGAGGAAAAAAATGCAAATGTAATTGGTAGAAAAATTGGTGAATTTACCCCATCTCCGGTGTACACCCATTTTGTGGGGTACCAGGCTGTGCAAGACAGGACCAGTTGGTTGCCCTCTGCAATGTCTTTCCCGATTATTATTTCCGTATCTTGAGGCTTTATTATTTTACGGATTGCCTTCATTGAATGTCCACTCTCCATTCCAACATTATAGCCTTCGTACACTGTCGTTTTTATGCTTTCCCATAATGGAGATAGGCAGCTTACAGATTTGAAATGTAATACGAATAGTATAAACGTAAATTTAAAAGAAAATCGGTAAAAAGACAACATCATATTATTTATGTTTCTTTTTTATTTCCTACCAAAAAATATTTTCAAGCAAATGTTTCGTTGTGTGCCTAACAATTACAAACTATGATGAATGGTTTATTTATCGCATCTCTATCCGCATTTTGTAACAGGTTTGCTTGACTTGACTCAGTCTTAAATTAGATTTAGTTTAGGTTTGTAAAGCAGGAATTGAATACGATTTTTCTGCAAAAGTTACCCAGTAAACATTCCATTGAATGACATAACGATTTTATTCGCACAACTATCGGGTAATTTATAAAATAATATTAGAGAGTTTAAAATTTATTTGATATTCTGTGTATATTTTAGTTTCTGCAAAAATTGTAGTCATTTCATTGTAGCTATTTTTAGTGTTCAGGATTTTTACCTATAATTCGTCAATGTATTTTTTAGCTTTGTGAATATAACGAAAACAAACAAGAAGATATTGCAAGTTTGCAACACGCAACGCTAATAATATTGGATCTGTAATTTGTATCGATTTTATGAGTCGTAAATCTACAATACTATATTAACTTATAACTTGGTAGTTTTGTAACATTAAAACTGAATTCACAATGTGACCAGTTTTCAATGTATCATAAGGTGTCATGGTGTAGACTAGTCCCTTTAGTTAACCCAGTTTAAGGAAAGTTATAGGATGCTCTGCAAGGAGCCATAATACATATCTTGTAGAGCTTTATGATTTTTGTTTACAAAACAAACGTCTGATATTCCTCGTTTCTTAAACCAACGTTTGTTAAGGTTACTTACTAATGATGGTAGCGTAGGGTCCATCTCTTCGCAGGATTTTTAAACAACATAGCCAATTACCCCTAAGAGACTCTTCACGCAGTCTCAACTAATATTTGGAAGTCATATTTATGAGTTATGCATTGCGATAACCTGAATCCTGCGATGCATGAAAATTCGAGATGGGAATGAGACAGAATAAAAACACAAACTATTGCGAGGTTAGAGTTAAAATCAATAAGAGTGGTGTCGTTCCCATCCTCTTTTGCGGGATTTTGTCGCAATTTTTTATGATTGCAAATTTGACCTTTGGGCCATACTTATCCCGTTTTCTGTATGTACCCATTTGTTTAATAATACACTTACGTACTTACTACAGTCTTCATCAGTGCCGTAACAAGCCTGTCCCGGCCGTGAGGAACATATGATACTACTCCCATGGCCGTATTTAGGATTCCATTTCGGGAGGGGCAAAATACCAACATAGTGCACCTATGTGTCCTAATCGAAAAATTTGAGCTATTTTAGGCTGAAATCAATCTAAAACGCATCAAATTCGCGCGTAGCGCAAAATATTTTGCACTTTTTTGCTAAAACAACGTATAGTCTGCAGTCTGCAACACATATACATGTACTAATAGGTGCCTCTTTAATCAATGTATGCGAATTTTTGGAGCACAAACGCCGGTGATCCCGGCCGTTTATGTCCCGGCCGTGAGGACGTTCCTAACCTCCCCTTATGGACGTTACGGTACTGGTCTTTATGGCCCGGGATCGATCCGACCCGATAGTTAATTTTTGAAAATGGTGGACCCCCCGATTAAGCTAACTTCCTCGTTTGGGGACCGATCAAAATTCTTAGATAGCCATAATGTTCGCCGCGTTTGAAAACCTAATAAAGCGGTGTCAGTTTTTGAAATTTGTTGGTCAATTTTGAATCAAAGCATAAAAACACTTTGACCGGGCAATGTTTGACCCCATACCATTCCGACACTAAAATTGTTGTGAACTAAATATTGAATCCAACTAGTAGGCAATGTACTGAATTTCCATTACACTAAATTTCATTCCTATCTGTGCAAATGTTGAAATTTTCGTAACACAAGTCAATAGGTCATCTGTCTCATCGCTCAACCTAAGCAATATTGGGAAGCTGTAAAGCTGTGTTAAACGTTTGCGTATGGTTACAAGTACCTTTCATCGACAAGAGTTTTGATATCGGTCATATGAAATGGGTTGACTGGGTTACTCCAGCTAAAACATGTTTAGAACATGTTCAACTTCACGGACATTTGATCATGAACTTCTTGCCGGTATGCCGGCTGGCTTAACACTATGCTCGCTGAATAATATACAACTTGTATTGTGTTTTTCACTAATGTTTCCTGAATAAGGCTTTGTTATATCTATTGATTTCGTATTTACCACAAACTTCGTACTTATATAAATACAATGTAAAAGAAGAACTTGTTTGGTTTTAGGTGGTCGCAGAACGTTAAGATTGTATGATATTCTAGATATTATAAAACTGACTATCAAAGAGTAAGCTTTAGATTCCTTTCGCTCTGGGGAGTATAAAATTATTCAATTAAATGGTAGGAATTGCACGTATCTTTCAGACTACTACCGTACTTTATACACATGAAATATTTTTATATTATAATCCATTAAGTATTTATAACTATGTTTGTACCTAACAAA
Source organism: Pogonognathellus longicornis (assembly GCA_034694085.1). NCBI lineage: Eukaryota > Metazoa > Arthropoda > Collembola > Entomobryomorpha > Tomoceridae > Pogonognathellus > Pogonognathellus longicornis. The sequence continues at coordinate 4,988 of JAQFYB010006060.1, read as the reverse complement.
TTCATTCATCTTAATTGGATGCAGCATTACTTAATGACTTATTATATTTACGTGAACATACTAAAAGATCTTTTTAATTCATAAAAGAGATAAAACCAATTTTCAGTTCCTGTAAACCATTCTTACTTAATTAGAATTAGGATGCTTGTTTCTTGCATCGTATATAATTTGTTTCTAAACGACAGTTTAATTAGGGAACTTTAACATCATCTTAGAAATTTTCGCTCCATATTATTTTTTTCATTTCACCAACACTGCAACGTTCCAAAGATTGAAAGTTCAATACTCGGGCTCGGGATAGTAGTAATGTATTAAAAGCTAATTTAACGCTTACCTACTCTTTATTGTATAACACACAGTTTGTTAATTACAATGCTCATAAAGCTATCTAAGATAAAAACTAGTACTACGAGTAATTACGTACAATAAGTTTTGCAAAACATTTTCTATTAGGTATAAGCGTTTTTATAGAGCACTATTAATTCAAGTTCGCTTTGCGGACCAGTTAATACTATGCTTTGTCAGTCAATCTGTTAACATGTAGTTAAAATTGCTAATTGTCAGCTAAACAAGTAGGTTGGAAATACCATTCATTCCCACTCGATAATTTTTCTCACATCTACTAACCTGATTCGCAGTATAAGGTAGTGTTGGCTCTATGTATATTGCATGTATAAAATTGTGAGTAGAAAATGTCCTGTTTAAATTGATTCTAGCATCCTACCATCAGGTTGCTGTGACCAAGGCCGTATGCAGGATTTGGTTTCGGGGAGGGCACCAAAGTAAAAATGTTATTAATATGTGTGTTTTCGCGCGAAGCGCGAAATTTTTTAGCTAAATTGAGCCAAAAACAACCTAAAAAGTATAAAATTCGCGCGTAGCGCGAAAAATTTCGCGATTTAGGGCACATTCGTGTCCTAAATAACCTATTTTTTCGAGATTTCGGGGAGGGCACGTGCCCTAGTGCCCTGCCGCTAGATACGACACTGGCTGTGACACTGTCTTCCTTTATTCAGTGATTTCTCTCGATTAGAGAATAAAATCCTCAATAAGGCTCTGCACATTTGATGCTACATACTTTTTGTTTCGCTATGTATCGTATGTATCTTCAGTTTTGCGATAAAATGTAAACTGTACAATTTATTACATGCTATAATTTTTTTCTACTTTAGTTATTAACATCTACAGTTTACATTTTTTTTGAAAAAACTGAAAATGCATTATGATAGATTGCAGCTTTAAAAGTAGAAATAGGTAAGCCTTATTTACGATATGATTTCTCTATATTCAAGAAAAATCATTTTCTCTGTAAAAAATTGATATGCTTATATATAATATAGCGAGGGTCGTTACGTTTTTAGTACACAATAATTAAGCCACTTAACTACAAAAGTTTCCATATTGTGTATTTGTGAAATATTTTTTAAAACACAAACGAACTTATGAAAAGTAATAAGATATTTCTAAAATCAGAAATATTCAGTGCATTTTATTAAAGATACTACATTCATTCCTAAACTGTTAGTATTGAAGTTTTATTAATTTGAATTTTTTATACAAACTGCTCAATTTTTTCTTGTTAATGATATTTAAAAAAATCAAAATATTGGATTGTTTGTATGCAAGATAATTAAGATACCTGTTGCTAATTTATTTATAATAAATTTGTGTCTAAAATTAAATGTATGTGAAATGGTTATTAATTGTCTAGCATTAGTAATTTGGGCAGGAGAGGTTTTAAATGGGAAATTGAGTTGTATAAATTTTCATTTTGATCTGAAAGTTTTATATTTACTAATAAGTTAATTCTCCCTATAATAAGTAGGAACAGTGTAGGTAGGTAGAATCCATAGCAATTAATAATAAGCTTTTGATTTGAAAGATAAAATACACTTTTCCCTGCATTCTCAAAAACTCTCATTTCAATCTGATATTCTTTTTGCTCGAATACTTTTCGTCGTTTTCGTCATTACTCATTAGTTTTACTTACTACGTGGTTAGACGGAGGTGCTGTCGTAATGGCATTGTCAAATACTTTGTTAATATGCTAAATATATATTTTCTTATTCTATGTTTTTACCTTCTCCACCAATTATTTCATTTTCTGTGTGGGATAAGGCGGGATTTCAATCTTAGTTTTAAATCTCAAACTATTAATAATATTACTTTCACTAAATAGCAATATTTTAATCTCGCGAGACGGGGTACCATTTTATTTGCATCCATAACATATTGACATTGAAATGTAATAACTTTAAAGTTCTGGTATTTTATCTTACTTTGAACTAAATAGAGTAGACAAATTATATTGACAACTGATGTGGTAAAATGCCAACAAACCATATTAAGATATATTTATTTTGCAATGGTAAACAATATATTTACAATTCAATTAAATAATCTCCAATTCAGTTATTAAATTCCTATAATCAAATCCTCATTCACAATCTCAGCCTCTCCGTTATGTATTTCCTCGTGACTAATTCTGTCTTCATCTTGACCAAATCTCATTTCGCAAAAAGAACATTTGAAATCAATGGTTGTCGTTAAAGGAATTTTTCTGTGTTTCAAATGGGCCATTGTATCAATCTTCTCACAGTACAATGGAGTAATTATAGAGGAGCGTTTCTCCAGGTGAGTGTTTTCATGAATCTTCTTGTCATTCATTTTTGCAAACGTCTTTTCACAGTATAAACATTTGTTTGATTTTTCTTCAGTGTGCCGCTTTTCGTGAAGCTTCATTTGATCCATAGAAAAGAACCGTTTTTCACATAATGCATCTATTGTACACTGGTAACGTTTTCGGCCAGTATGCGTTTTTTCGTGACGCTGAAGGCCACCTAAGCTACTAAATCGATTTTTACAAAATTGGCATTCAAATGGTTTTTCTCCAGTATGAGTCCTTTCATGTTGTTTTAGAGTACCGAGACGTGCAAATTTCCTTTTGCAAAACGAACATTCAAACGGTTTTTCTCCAGTATGAGTCCTTTCATGTTGTTTTAGATTATTGGGACGTGCAAATTTCTTTTTGCAAAACGAACATTCAAACGGTTTTTCTCCAGTGTGTAGTTTTTTATGGGCTTTTAGATTGTAGATAGAAGAGAAACACTTTTCACAATATGAACACTGATAAGGTTTCTCGATCTCCTCATGACGTTTATTATTATGTTTCTTACCAACTAAAGAGCCATTAAATGGCTTTTCTCCTGTATGGATTCGCTTGTGAATATTCAGAGCATCAAGATGGTCAAAAACTTTTTGACAAAATAAACACTGAAAAGATTTTTTGTCTGTGTTAGTTTTTTCATGGATTTTCCGGTAGCTTCGAGAAGCGAATTTCTGTAACGAACGATTATAAGGTCTTTTGCCAGAATGAGTTCTGTGATGAATATTTCTGATGGACTCTTGATCCTCCTTAAACCTTTTCTTATTTGGAACTTTTTGACAAGAATCGGCTGTAGTGTGACACAAATTCACAGCACTATCGTCGACTTCATGGCCCTCAATCTTTATCCCTGGAACACACAAACGTATAATACAACTTATTATTGTCAAAATAACATTGAAGGGTAACGTGACAAGGTTATTTCTGCAAATTAGTTTCTTCTGCCAAACAATTACTTAGGATATATATCTATCCATAAATCCGCATATTATATTAAATAGGTACCATAAAACCTCGATGGAAAGCACTTGCACTTGGGCCCCAGCTTAATATTAATATGATTGAAATTGGCATCAAAACATGTTGTTTTACATGCTCTTTCATCATCTTCAGTTAGTTTTTTGAAAAAAATAGAATTTTTTAATACTAAAATTTTATAAAAAATTCACTATTTCCAGATAAAAATTTCCATCAGACATATCTGCATTTTTTTAAATTAGTCCTGTTAATTTTGGTAGAGAAATTAAAAAGTTGTGCATCTATTATCAAAATGTAAGAATGCGAGTTTTGACATTGTTGAACTAACATGCATAATTTTTGTTCTATATTTCACGTATTTACTGAAATTGTAAATAAAGAACATTATTCCGTCAATTATAATATAATATATTTTAGCGTATTTACAATTGCTTGACATTGAAACCCCTAAAAGCTCAAAAGTACAGTTATTGAAATTAGTGTCACAACATTTTGTTTTGCATGGTATTTTATTGTGTGCAGTAAAATTTTTGAAAAACTTAATTTTCCTTAGTAACATGCAATTTCAAAATTTGTAACATTTTTTTTAAAATACTCAAAAAATCAGACCATTTTGACCGTGTACCAAACAATTTCTGTACATTCTTTAAAAATAGTTGAAAATTGAATTGTCTGAAACGTCCCCCGCGAAAAAACACAAAACTACCCTTAAACCCCATATGGGGCAAGGGATTTGTATTTTTCTACAACCTACGACAGTAATAATGTCTTATTTAGCTGTTTAGCTCTGGAATACATTTTTCGCAAATTTACAGGTATACAGTATTAAAAATACTCATCCAGTATCTTACATTTTAGCAACTTTTCTGAACTTATATATAGATAAAAAATTAAAATCGCCGCTAGAACTCTGGGTATCTTTAAAAAAAGTATCACTAGACTGAACATGAGTAACTCTAAAGACCAAATGTTGCGGTTGCTGTGGACGTTAGTAGAGGTGAAACTAGTTTATAATATGAGCATTTTGTGAAATATACTTTTCTTGAAAATCCACCGTTCCGGAGTTAGGCGGGTTTTGTCCGAAAACCCGAATTATGCGGCACCCCGTTTATTTCGGAAACGGACGTACCAAAATGGGCGCAATTTTTTTTAAACATAGCTGAGAGTGTCCTCTAGTTGTGCTTTTTTACAGATTTAGTCTAGGTTGTCAACTTTCGGAGAAAAAAATTATTTACTGACATGGCAAAGTATCCTTTGCAAAGGCTAAGACCATACTTTGCCATGTGTAACAGTAAATAATTTTTTTCTCCGAAAGTTGACAACCTAGACTAAATCTGTAAAAAAG